>CAUYRH010034607.1:0-26505 GCA_963574655.1 Perodicticus potto
TTTTCGCAGTTTTTGGCCAGGACTGGGTTTGAACCTGCCACTTGCGGTACATGGGGCCAGCACCCTACTTCTTTGAGCCACAGGTGCCGCCCAGGAGAGAGAAGGTCATTTCTTTTCTTTTCCTTTTGCCTTCAAAATTCAAATCTATGGCTCAGTGCCTGTGGCTCAACGGGCTAAGGCACCAGCCACGTACACCTGAGCTGGCGGGTTCGAATCCAGCCCGAGCCCGCCAAACAACAATGATGGCGGCAACCAAAAAATGGCTGGGCATTGTGGTGGGTGCCTGTAGTCCCAGCTACTTGGGAGGCGGAGGCAGGAGACTCTCTTGAGCCCAGGAATTGGAGGTTGCTGTGAGCTGTGATGCCACAGCACTCTATCCAGAGCTTGAGGCTCTGTCTCAAAAAAAAAAAATTCAAATCTATTTTTAATTATTATTATTTTTTGAGACAGAGTCTCACTATGTTGCCCTTGGTAGAGTGCTATGGCGTCACAGCTCACAGCAACCTCAAACAGTCGGGCTTAAGTAATTCTCTTGCCTCAACCTCCCAAGTAGCTGGGACTATAGGCACCTGCCACAACACTCAGCTATTTTTTTGTTGTTGCAGTTGTCATTGTTGTCTGGCTGGCCCAGGCCAGGTTCGAACCCACTATCCTCAATGTGTGTGGCTGGTGCCATAACCACTGTGGTATGGGCGCCGAGCCAAAATCTAAATCTATTTTAAGAGCTCTAGAAATCTCAATGCAACTTTATGACTACCGTGCTCCCCTAGGTGAGATAAAAGATTCAAGATTTGTTTATACTTCTTGGGTGGATTGAACATTTCAGCATGAAAGTGCATCAATAAATTTTAAGTGGAACATCATTGTGGTAAAGTACTAGAAAGAGAAAGATAATTAAAAACAAAAATGTAGCTTCTGCTCCCAAGAAGATGGACTAGACACACTCTCTTCCACGTTTCTTCCAAAAATTCTTCCAATTCCAATAATAATCTCTCATCATATCAACAACCAGGAAGATCCCAAGCTGAAAGAAAATGATAATGAATAAATACTGTGCCAATACTAAGATGACATAGTTGTTAGAATGATCTATTTTTTTTTAAGAGATGAGGTCTCACCAGCCCAGGCTGGTCTTGAACTCCTGGCCTCAAGTGATCCTCTCCTACCACAGATGAGATTACAGGTGCGAGCCAGTGCACCCAGCTAGAATTATCTGATAAAGATATTAAAGCATCCACCATAAAAATGAATTAAAAAGCAATTACAAACAACTGAACAAATAGAAAATCTCAACAAAGAAGCAGAAGATACAAGGTTTCAATTAACAATAATTGCACCTGGGATAAACCTCTTTGGCTACCATACTGCCACTAGACAAAGCAGAAGAAGATATGAAGAACCAAGTGGAAATTTTAGAACTGAAGAATGCAATAACTAACACGAAAACCCTGTGATGGAATCGACTCAAAAGGAAAAGGAAGCCAATGAAGGAAAGTTTGCCTTTGCAACTGATTATGGCGGAGTACTTAGAAATTCATAGGCAGCAAGCAGAAAATAAATCTCAACGTAAGTCTCACACCTTTTACAAAAACTATCTCAAAGTAAATCACAAATTTAAATGTAAAATGCAACATCAAAAAGCTTTCAGGAAAATAATAGAAGAATATCTTCAGGATTTGAATCTAGGCAAAGAATTTTAAGACTTGACATCAAAAAGGTAATTCATAAAAGGAAAAAGCTAATAATTTCACTTAGCCAAAGTTAAAAACTTTTACTCTTAAAATGATCCTTTTAAGATGAGGAAATGATGGCCATGAACAGGGTGAAAATATTTGCAAACCACAGGACTACCATCTAAGCTATGCAAAAAATGCTAAAACCAAACAGCTAAAAAAATAGAAAATAAACAAAAGACATGGACAAACACTTCACTGAAGAGAATAAACAGATAGCGAGTAAACTAATGAAAAGATTTTCAAAATCACAAGCCAGTAGGGAAATGCAAATTACTACTACACACCTATCATAATGGATAAATTAAAAAAGTAGTGACAACACCCAATGTTGCAAGGATGGGGAAAAACTGAATTACTCATATCTTTCCAGTGAACGGTTCCTCTGGAAAATGATTTTGAAGTTTCTAAATTTCAGACAGCACCTACTATACCATTGAAGCTCAGGGCACCACTCCCCAAAGGAGGGTGCTTGGCAGGATGACTACTTAGAAGTAAAGGAGATGGGAAGGCCACGGGAGCAAGGTCATTCTGATCTTCTGTCCTCCAGGCTCTCACTCCTGTTTCTCCTCCAAAGTGAGTCATGGAAATCAGAATTTCTCTTCCTCAAGGTGGATCATGGAAATTAGGACTTCTCTCCCCCAAAGCAAGCCATAAAACCTGCAAAGGCAACTCTGTCCCTTCTCCCTTGAAGATTCTTATTCCAAAGGAGTCCTGCTCCGTATCCAGAGGAAGGAAGGGAACACGGAGGCCAAGAGGAACCTGAACAGACCAGCCTTGCTGGGCCCCTCGCCCCTCTCCTCAGTCTATTACCATTAGATCATACCCTTTAATCACATTTCCATATGGCTATCCATTCTTTTCTTTTTTTTTTTAATTTTTATTAAATCATAATTGTGTACATTGGTGCAATCATGGGGCACAAGGTGCTGACTTTATATACAATCTGAAATATTTTCACTGAACTATTTAACATTGCCTTCATGGCCTTTTAATCACTATATGAAGACATTTATATTCTACATTTAGTAGTTTTCACTTGTACCCTTGTAAGATGCACCGTAAGTGTGATCCCTCCAATCACCCTCCCACCACCCATCCTCCCCCCTCCCCTTCCCTCCCTTACCCCTTTCCATTCTTATCCAATCTGAGCAGAAAAATGGACAGTTTTTCCTGGGTCTTGGCTCATTTTTTCTGAAGGGTTCCTTGTCACATAAAACTTTGATTAAATCCATTTTCTCTTATGAACCTATCTTTTGTCATAGGAGAGTTGGTTGTGACCCTCCTGATGGGTAGAGGATGGTATTACACCTTTCCACCCTGCAATCTTAAACACGCAACTACCACATATCCCAGCAATTGCATTTATTTCAGAGAAATCAAGTCATGTTCACACAAAAACCTAAATATAAATAAAGCTACAGTAGCTTTATTTTCAATAGCCAAAAATTGGAGTGAAAAAGACAGATGTCCTTCAGTGAATGCAGGTGTAAAATGTGGTACTCTTGTACCAAGAAACATTACTCAGCAATAAAAAGGGAAAAGTTATTTTTGCATGAAACAACATGGATGACTCTCCAGAGGGAAAAACCCTCAGACGGTTATATACTATATAATTCCATTTATATTATATTCTAAAAACGACAGAATTATAGATTTAAAAGAATGCATTAGTGCCTCAGGAGGGGATCGCAGTGAAAGGGAAGTGGGTGTGGCCATAAAAGGACAACTTTAGAGATTTTCATAGTGATGAAAGTGTTCTCTGTTTTGGCTGTATCAATGCCAATATCCTGGTTGTGATACTGTAACATCGTTTTGCCAGATGTTACCTTTGGGGGGAACTGGTTGAAGGGTACACTGAGTCTCTTTTATTATGTCTTACAACTGCATGTGAACTCACAATTTTTTAAAAATAAAATGTTTCATTTAAAAAATGAGCCTGACATACCTCTTCGATCACAGACTCAGCAGAAATAATAGAGTTTCTCCTTCTGCAAGTCTGTAGGGCCACATGAGGCCAGCACCAGGGATGCATTCACCTTTTAGTCAACATAGTGCTGAGGACAGAGCTTAGCCCAAGGAAGGCCTTACATGAAGGTATGCTGAATATATTTAATTGAAAGCAACACTTGGTTCAGGATAAATAAGAAATATCTACACAGTAGAATTTGGGGCAAGAAGTCATCAGAATTTTTTATCACACCACCCTGAGATACCATCTAACCCCAGGGACAATGGCCCACATCACAAAATTTCAAAACTGCACATGCTGGCGTGGATGTGGAGAGAAAGGAACACTTTTACGTTGCTGGTGGGACTGCAAACTAATACCACCTTTTTGGAAGGAAGTATGGAGAACCCTCAAAGAACTCAAGCCAGACCTCCCATTTGATCCTGCAATCCCATTACTGGGCATCTACCCAGAAGGAAAAAAATCCTTTTACCATAAGGACACCTGCACTAGGCTGTTTATTGCAGCTCAATTTACAATTGCCAAAATGTGGGAACAGCATAAATGCCCACCAACCCAGGAATGGATTAACAAGCTGTGGTATATGTTTAACATGGAATACTATTCAGCCACTAAAAAAGATGGAGACTTTGCAGCCTTTATATTAACCTGGATGGAAGTGGAACACATTATTCTTAGTAAAGCATCACAAGGATGGAGAAACATGAATCTTATGTATTCAATTTGAACATGAGGACAATTAATGACCTAGTACACAGTGGGGGTGGGGGAAGGGGAGAGTGGAGTAAGAGAGAAGGAGGGAGGGGGTGGGGGAAAGGAAGAGCAGAGAGAGGGAAGGAGGGAGGGGGTGGGGTTTCAGTGTGTGACACACCTCTTGGGGGCAAGACACAATTGCAAGAGGGACTTTAGCTAACATATGCAATCAGTGTACCCTGGTTTCTTGTACCCTCAATGAATCCCCAACAATTAAAAAAAAAAAGAATTTTTTTATCACATGCAAAGTTATGTTGGCTTTGTGGTTATAACCCATATATGTGTGAAGAAGTCTCACCCAGCAGCTATTGAGACCATAGTGCTTAATTTTTGCACATATAAGGGACTTTGAAATCCTTACAATAACTTTTAGAAGAGAAAGTCCATGGATTACAATTCCTGGCCTGATGAAAGAAAATGGATAGTCAAAAGACACAGTAATTTAGTCTCAGAACCAAAAGGAACAATTCTCAGCCTGCTAGATTCCCTCATTGATTTTTTTTCCATATCACTAGACTAATGCCTAATAAAATTTAAATAGAAATATTAGAAGGTGATTCACTGTTCTCAGTGTGTTACTCAAATCATCCCTAAAGGTTATATTAAATATTTAATATGCCTTCTTCAAAAAATAACAACATATAAAGAACCAAAATTAAGTCTCTCGGTAACTCAATGCCTTAAAACATAACCTTCTCAAGAAAAATAGAATACAAACTGGAAATAATGATTATTCCCCAAATGAACAGTACAATGCTATTATTGACTATATCCATAGACTTGGGTTTCTGTTAGCTTGTGTCAAGTATTTTTATTCTGTTAGTTCTTAGGGTCATTGTCAGAAAATGCATGAGGTTAATTGTATGTTCCTTTTTTGTATCAGTCTCAAGTTAATGAGCATATGTTAGTCGAAAATTACCAACTGGATTACGGGCAGGAATATCTTTTATATTCTAGACTAATGTTGCAAATATAACACACATTGAATAAATGCTCTGATAATATTAAAACTTTGTTTTATCTTTACAAATTGCAAAGCATCTTTATTTACAGCATTTTACTTAGCTCTAATTGCAGTCTTATGAAAAACTACCATTCAAGACAATCTTCTAAATGTATCTCTACTCTTTGTATAGCTTAAGACTAAATGTTAGTCTTTCTCTACCCCTGGGGGCTTTAAACACTTATTAAATAAAGAGTAGGACTTGTTAGTCTTTACTTCAGTTCGGTCTAGATATTCACTGGCAAAGACTAGGGCTGGACACTGTTTCTTCTGGTTCTGTGAGACATTCCTTCCCAGGCTGTAGAAGATCTCCAGCAGACAACTCTGCAACCTTCTACAAGGCCTCCAGCAGATGACCTCTGATCTTTTACACCATTTACACCACATGTCAAGCTTCTGATGCCTCCTGAACAGCACATACATCATCTCCTAGATGGCCCCAGAATGTTCATCAAATAGGACTCAACCACATATAAAAGAATTTCCTTTAGGTGGCAACCCATCTGCTTGCAAAATGTTCTTAATAAGTCTCTGCTACTAACTCTACTTGGCCTGGTTCTTTGTGGCAAGTTCAACTCTTAACATCTAACACTAAACTAAGTCTTGTTTTCCTCATATAAAACCAAACAAAAATGTTATTTATCAGTGTTATGACTATCATTATTCTTCCCTAGGTAATCCAGATCTTTTTCTCAGTCTTCTAATTTACATTTCTCATAAAGACTTGGTAATAGTGGTTAGGTGGCAGAATTGAAGGGGAGAAAGAATTGTTTTCAAATTCCTCAGACATCCTTAAAATTATGGATGATTTTAGAATGAAGAAAACAAAAATCAAGTTCTGAGTGATAGTTTTTTTTTTTTTGAGACAGGGTCTCACTTTGTCACCCTCGGTAGAGTGCCGTAGTGTCACAGCTCACTGCAACCTCAAACGCTTGGGCTTAAGGGAATCTCTTGCCTCAGCTTCCCAAGTAGCTGGACCTGCCACAATGCCTGGCTATTTCTTTTTTGTTGCAGTTGTCACTTGTTTAAAGTTTCTGCACAGCAAAAGAAAATTAAAGGAGTAAATAGACAACCTACAGAATGGGAGAAAGTATTTATAAATTATACACCTGATAAAGGAGTAATATCCAGAATCTGTAAGGAACTCAGAAAAATCAGCAAGAAAAAGAACGAATAACCCCATTAAAAAGTAGGCAAAAACCATGAACAGAAGCTTTTCAAAAGAAGGTAGATAAATGGTCAAAGAACATGTACAAAAAATGCTGGACATCACTGATCATCAGGGAAATGTAAATTAAAACCACAATGAGATATTACCTTATCCCTTCCAGAATGTCCATAATTAAAAAGACAAAAACAATGAATGTGGGCATGGATGCCAGTGAAAAAGGAACACTCATGTAGTGTTGGTAGAAATGTAAATTAGTGTAATTTGTATGGAAATTCCCCTAAGAAATAAAAGTAGACCTACCATTCAATCCAGCACAATCCCATTCTTGGTATCTACTCACGGGAAGTCATCTTCTCAATGAGACTTGTGCATTCCTATGTTTATTGCAGCACATTTGGGTTGCAAAGCTGTTCAACCAACCTAAATGCTCATCAAGTGATGAGTGAATAAAGAAAGCATGTTATATATACACACTGTGGAATACTGTTCAGGCATAAAAAGAGAGTAAAACAATGTCTTTTTTAACAACTTGAATGGAACTGGGAAATATATTCTAAGTGAAGTATCTCAGGAATGGAAAAAAAACTCACATGTACTCACTCGTAAGCAGGAGCTAAATGATCAGTATACATGGTCGTACATGATGTCTGAGATTCGGGGTGGGGGGGAGAATGAGCAGGGGGAAGGGATCAGCAATTGCCTGTTGGGTATAACGTACACTATTTTGGTGACAAGGACCAAGGACACTAAAAGCCCTGACTTCACCACTACAAAACTCAACCATGTGACAGAAAACTACTTGTACTCCCTAAATCTATTGAAATAAAAAAGACAAAGTCTCAAAAAGTCCCTACACAGAAGCTATTATCAATGACCCAAAAGCCTGGCTGGGTGTGGTGGCTCATGTCTGTAATCATAGCATTCTGGGAGGCCGAGACAGGTGGATTGCCTGAGCTCATGAGTTTGAGACCAACCTGAGCCAGAGCCAGAGCAAGACCTCATCCCTAAAAGTAGCTGGGCGTTGTGGCAGGCACCTGTAGTCCCAACTTCTTGGGAGGCTGAGGCAAGATAATTGCTTAAGCTCAAAAATTTGAGCAGCGCCTGTGGCTCAAAGACGTAGGGCACCGGCCCCATATGCCAGAGTGGTGGGTTTACACCCAGCCCCCGCCAAAAAAAAAAAAAAAAAATTGCGGTTGCTGTGAGCTGTGATGCCACAGCACTCTACTGAGGGCTACAAAGTGAGACTCTATCTCAAAAACAAAAAGAAGAAGAAGACCCAAAAGCCCAAGAAAAGATGTTCAAAATCATTAGTTGTCAGGGAAAATAGAAGTAAAGTATAATGAAATACTGCTTTGCATATAGTAGGTCAACTAAAATAAGAAAAGAGTGATAATAACAATTTTTGGTGAAGATATAGAGAAGCGACTGTCCCTGCTTTGGGGAGTGTGAATTAGTACAATCCCCTCAGAGAACTGTTTAGCATATATAAGTTTAATGATATATCTATTGTATGACCCAGAAATTCCAGGCATTTACCTCAATTAATGAAAACATATATTCACAGGGCAACTTGTATGAGAACTTTAGCAGCTTTGTTCATAATAGCCCCAAACTGAAAATAACCCAATGTCTATCAATAGGAAAATAGCTATGAGTATTATAGTACATTCAGGCTCAGCAATCCAAACTCTGCTAATGCTATGTATGCGACAATATAGAGGCTGCATCTCAGAAACAGCATGCTGGGTGAAGAAAGGCAGATGCGAAGGACTAGATGCCACATGATTTCATCCATACAACATCCAAGACAGGCAAAAGTAATCAACGCTGGATTATGCAAGTAATCTACTAGAGTTTAGAAATGGTTGGGGGCGAGGAGTGTTACCAGAAAGGGACACAGGAAACTTTAGGGGATGATGGAAATATTTTACTGTACCAAGTGGTTTTACAGGTATATGCAATTGCCCAAGCTCATCAACCTGAACATCTACGCATTTTAAAATATAAGCTATACTATGATTCATAAAGTAAGGAAATTAAAAGTACATTGTGAAGAACACAGGGCACGTTAAAAGGTGCAGCTTCTATTTATATAGCAGGCACCATATAAATGCATTGAAAGCTGAATGTTATTCTATAGAATCCTCATCATAATCATATGATTTCAATATCACCACCAGGCTACAAGTGAACAGAGGACTAGAAAGGCTAGTCCTTTGTGTCCTTTGTCACAAAGCTGGAGAAGGGCAATTTCCTAATATTCTCAGAGGGGGAAAGAGTCAAAAGAGGGAGGAACTCAAGCTGGGAGACAAATCTGCCTGGCTCCATTCCTAAGTACCTCCCTGGAGCTTAAGTGCTTTAACCAGCAAGTGGTTCAGGAAACCTTCTTATATCTTCTTGTGGCAGAGAAATGGAGATGAGAAATTCAAGACTTCTCGATACACTGCTTTAGGGAACAGATTCGGAAAGAGTAAGCCTGGACGCTGCCCCTGAGGCTGCAATAGTCTGGCAGCAATGCGCTGATCACCCTCTCTCCCAGGTCCTCAGCATGTGGTTACTAGCCTTAGATCAGCAGTATCAGTGCTGGACGCAGTCTGTGCCTTCAGGGGATATGAGGAATTATTCACATTTATATAAATTTATCCTACTGCCAAGGCAGCAAACTGTAAAGCAGAGAGAGTTGAGAGCAGAAAACTCAAAGACAAAATAATGTGCCAATTCTGCCACCAAAAGCCTTTCTTTCACTATTGGGATTCTTGTTTTTGAGACAGAGTCTCACTATGTCACCCTCAGTAGAGTGCTGTGGCACCACAGCTCACAGCAACCTTAAACTCTTGGGCTTAAGTGATTCTCTTGCCTCTGCCTCCCAACTAGCTGGGACTACAGGCGCCTGCCACAATGCCCGGATATTTTTTGGTTGCTGTTGTCATTATTGTTTAGCAGGCCCCAGCCGGGCTCCAACCTGCCAGCCTTGGTGTATGTGGCTGGGGCCCTAATCACTGAGCTACAGGTGCGGAGCCAACTTCTGGGATTCTTTGATTTTATGTAACATATGAATTTGACTTACTCTGTCCACGTGGGAGATGATAACATTGCCAGTTTAGAGGAAATGGACAAATGTGCAAGGTTGACAAGATGTCTCTCCCTTCCAGATTGGCTTTTAGCAGCTAGTGGTAACCTATCATTATTATTATGAGCTAGCACCGCCCATTTCCATCTAGCTCATGCTTTGAATGATGAATTGACCATAAACAAAATGGATATTGCAAGAGCATCCACATGACAAAATGTATGTGCAAGTTCTTTGCAAATTGCCCTAAACTTCTATGCAATTATTAGTCATTTGCAGGCCATTAGGCTGCCTCCACATTTTTAAAGATAAGAATCCTGGGACTCCAAAAGGAGAAAAGAAAAAGGAAATTCTCAATCTCATCCAATGTAGCACAAATGGCAAATGGTAAAGTTGGTATTGGAATTCAGGGACTTATATCTCGAAAATAGTAGTTCTTTCTTTTCCATTTCCATTATTACCCCTCTAAGCTGTGACCCCATTCTTAATTATTGCAGTTTCACCCAGCTCTCCCAGCTAAAATGTTTTCCACATTGCAAATACTTTTTCCAGCTTTCTAGGGCCCCAGTCTACTGTGTCTTACTGCATTTAGCAAGCTCAATTGCCTTGTTCAGAGTGGAAAGGCCAGGTTTCTTACAAGCCCTGCCCTCACCCTGTGTAAGAGGCATCATTCCCCACAGTGGTCACTCGAGTAGGTGAGCAGGGCAGGCTCTTTGTTGACAGTACCATCCTTTAAACATCAGTATGGCCGCCACGAGCTTACTGGGCTCTCTTCCTTTTGTGTGTTGAAGAGGCCAGATTGGAGGTTAAGCTGCTCGAGAGTAAGGAAATGCTTCCTTGCTGAATATAAGCCAAGGTGAGCACTGTGAACAGCATTTCTTAACGAGAATGAGCAGCTGGACTCCAACTATCTCCCAGAGACTCAGTCTCTAGCAATCATATTGCTAACACTTTCAGGAAGGCTCAGGGCGGAGAATGAGGGCACCTTTACATCTGCCAGCCACTGTACTGAGATGATGGTTGTAGCAGGGACATTTTGTGCCTATATAATTGTCCTCCACTGATCTGAATGTCTGTTCTTGTTCCAGAACCACATGTCTCCATTCTTGTCACTTTCTAAAGCTTTTGTAGCTGATGAGAAAACAGCTGACACTGGAGTGGATTATATTCCTTATAACTGCTTGGTGTTTTCTACTAGTTTTTAATGAATAAAACATGATGCCTTTCAATTCTGTAATTTAATTAATTCTCTCCATGTTCACGTCACAAAATCAGGCCAGTAATTAATTGACAGCCTGCTGTGCCCCAAAGTTTAGGGCACAAGAAAATAGAAAATACGGTTCAAAGAAATGAACAATCAATTGCTTTATATCACATAAATGAGTGTTGCCCAAGCCAGAGCACGTAAGTAGGGAAGTGAGAAGCGCTCTGGTCTGACGAGCCACAGGTGCGAGTGGGAGTGGCGAGGTGGCACCTCTGGCAGGGAGCCCCTGTCCTGGTCCTCACACATGAGGGTATCCTGCTCTGAATTGCCGACCCTACGCCACGGGAGAAGCCCCTGCAAGACAAAGCACTTGTGCGACCTGGAGCCCATTGCTCTACCTTCCAGAGCATGGTCTGGGGCTCCCTGTCCCCAGAATTTTCTCTTCAATGTCCCAGAGTCTGCTTCTGTGTCTCCGGTGACCTCTTCCCTGGGACTGTCCTGCAAAGACAGAAAATTCCTCCAACATGTACGCATGGGCATGGCAGGTGACCTTACAGGTGGCTGTTGGTTAAAAGTTTGAACAGTTTGGACCTGGGGTCGGCGTGGTCCCTAGTAGAGTGGAACAGAACCAGGGCAGAAAGAGAAGTGCAGTCAGAGGCGGACCAGGGACTTGGGCCTGGGTACCAGCTTTGCCCACACAGGCAAGTTCTGGCCTCTAACTCTGAGAGGTCCGAGAATTCTAAATTTGAATCTGGTTTCTAAAGCTCGGGAACATGGCATATTTTATTTCCCAGTTTGTTAAATTGGTTTATAACATATTATATGGGGGAGGGGGGCGTCTTATTGAATCTTGGCTCTACTATTGTTCGAAGTGAGCCCTCAGAGGAGGGTCTTACAAGGAGCGTAGCCCTTACCTGTGAATGGTGCACAGCTCTGAAGACTTACCTTTACCTGGGGCAGGGACTCAGTTATAGAAAGATCCCTTCTGAAGTGTGGGACTTGGCAGTGAGTGGGCAGAGCTGGAAGCAGGGAAGCTAATCAGGAAGCTGATGCAATAATAGTTTACACCACTTATAATGAAGGCTTGAACTAAGATGGGGATGGTGGGGATGCAGACGCCGAATCTGCAGGGCTGTCTGTGAGTGGTAGAGGACAGGCTTCCACCACCCCACAGGTAGACACTCAGGGATGTGCTGGGCTGGGCTGAGCCTGCAGGGGGCAGCCACGGTACACTGGTGGGGAACTGCGCGGGCCTATGGCTTCAGACACAGTGTTCCTCTGCAGAACTGTCTGCTCCAGTATTTCCACCTGGTTTAGTTTCCCAGGGTTGCTGTTAACAATTTTTCAGGAATATTGTGACTTAAAACAATGTTAACTTCATATCTTACAGTTCTAGAGGTCAAAAGTCTGACCTAAGTCTTTCTGGATTAAAATCAAGGTGCTGAAAAAGCTTCGCTCCTTTCTGGAGGTTCTTTGGAGAAATCCATTCTTTTTTGCTGTTTGGATTTTTTACCTTTTCCAGCCTCTAGACCAGTGGTTCTCGACCTTCCTAATGCCACAGCCATTTAAGACAGTTCCTGTGGGTGACGACTCACAGATTGAGAACCACTGCTCTAGAACTTTTCATATTTCTGAGTAGTGATCCCCTTCTTCCTTCTTCAAAGTCAGCAATGACAAATTGAGTGTTTTTCCAACTTCTGCCTCTTCCAGTAATAAGGACCCTATGCTGACCTTGGCCCCATTTGAGTAATTTAGAATAAACCTGTTTTATGGTCAGCTGCTTAGTAAACTTAATTGCCTCTGCAACCTTAATTTTTCTTTGCTGTGTAATTTAATATAGTCCCAGGTTTTAGGGTTAGGATATGCACATCTTTCCAGGCCATCACTCCATCCACCATCCACCTTAAGTCTTGTTTCCTGCCATTTCAGGCCCTATACCTGGGAATACTTATTCTAAGTGAGTTGGTTAAACTAGGTACACAAGATACTTTATCATGTTACAGAATTTGAGACAAAATCCATTTAGTCACGTTTTCTAACTCAGTGTAGACTTAGCTTTAAAATAATCTCATTTGTTGTAAGTAATGAAGATGTGGGGCTCACAGGACAGGCCGCCTGCTGGATTTACCCTCAGGGCTCATCTTCTTGTGAGCAGGGAGACAACATTCTCTGTGGGTGATTTGAAGGCATCTACATCTCCAAATATTTGCTCCTAATCCAGGCCAGAGTTACAAGGTCATTTCTGTGAGTGAGATTTCTGTCAGACCAGAGGAGATAATCTGTTAAAATTTGGCCTCTAAAACTGGTTACCGGATCATTTTATATACAGCACCACGGACATGGCCCATAGACACTGTCTCGAAGCAGAAGGAGGAAAGAGTTGGGGAGATTGTCTGCACTGTGAGGAGGGGCGCTCTGAGGGTTGGGTAGCAATTTTAGGGAGGTAGTAAAGCCCAGGAGGAGGAGCTGAGAGCACAAGTCCCAGAGGTAAAAACAACCAGATGACTTCAAAGCTCCAGAACCTGCCCAACTGGTGTCATTCTCCTCTCAGAGGCACTATTTACACTATTTCTGTTTTTCCTGCTGGGGAAAGGGAATAGGACTCAGAATTCAGGCCTGTAATATGAAACACTGCACACCCAGGGTGAGTAGCCATAGACAACAGGAAGACCCCAAACAAATTTTCTGATTCCCTGCCCTGACCCCACAGCAGAGCCTTGGAGAATGACTC
This sequence comes from Perodicticus potto, assembly GCA_963574655.1. Classification (NCBI taxonomy): domain Eukaryota; kingdom Metazoa; phylum Chordata; class Mammalia; order Primates; family Lorisidae; genus Perodicticus; species Perodicticus potto. Next base: position 13,638 of record CAUYRH010034607.1, read on the forward strand.
ACACTATCCTGTGTAATAATTTATGGAAAAGCTTTGTAGACAAAGCAATACATGGGTACGAAGGAAAGAAATAGAGGCGTGGACTTTTAGAATGTTCATGCATACTTTCAGAAATTGATCTGCGCCTGGGCCTGTAATTACAAGCTGCAGAACAGTTGGAAATTTATTGTAGAGCTATTAGCATTTCTGATACAGTCTTTTCTATTGATTTCCTTCTCCACATCTTTCTCCAAAATGTAAGAAATACAATTTTTAAAAATCTATTGAATGTGTTAAGGGCACAGAGAATTTAAGTGTTCTAGAAACACAAAATGGTAAAGGAAACCTCTCAAGTTTCTTCTCACTGTAACCAAATTGTATATCCAAAGTACAGTACTTCAGATTACTAGTTACTCAACCAAAGGTCAAATTCATTGTTTGATACAAGGGTGGTGAGAACAATAATAAAAGAAACTTTATTATTTATTAAATCTCTGCTTGATATGTTAAAATTTCAAATACAGCAAGTGACATTTTTTAGCAGACAACTGGTTTAGGTTGGATTTCAATAATTTTGATAATCATTCTATCACATAATACCTAAACTAATCTGTTTTACAGATTATGTACTCTAAACGTAGAGCGCTCTGTTGTTGATAGGATGCCATAAGGTGTCATAATAGTCACTGATCTAAGTTACGTGATTGGAGTTTGGGCAGTGAGAACAGTGTTGCTATCATAAATACCGCTATGTCAGTAAGAGACAAGTACGCAGCCTAATTGTAGAAAAATACAAAAGGGCTCAGTCTACATTTTATGTACTAAACACACTCCAGATTTTATCTTACTTTTTCCAACTTTATTTTCCTTTTGCTTTTCCCATTGAAATCTTTGCAAATGTTTTGGAAGAGAATAATTTAAAAATCTTCTCTTGATTTACCTGGATGGTATTGAAGCACATTCTTCTTTGTAAAGTAGCATCAGAGTGGAAAAACAAGTATCCAATGTACTCAATACAAATATGAAATCAATAGACAAACAGTTATACAGCCTCATGGGAGAAAAACACACTTTAGTTCAAATGGGGGGCAGGATGGAGGATGATTGTAAGTTCTCACTTAAGGTACACAATGAAAGGGTATCCAGCACCTCCTGGGTGAAGGGCTCAGCTACAACTTGAACTTTACCTGACAAACACAATGTAGCCTAATCATTTGTATTCTCATATTAAAAGGAAATTTTTTAAAAAAAGAAAATCTTCTCTTGAAAAATATGAAAGAAAAAACAAATTCAAAGATGACAATCTTGTTTTGATTCCTTTAACTATAGATTTCTCAGTGCCAGCACTGTTAACTAAAAAATTATAACTAGGTTTATACTTTGGAAAAAGAAGAGCTTTATTTGTCATAAAGGATAGCAGCCTGTCGGGCAGCCATCCCAACAGGTAGACAAGCAGAGCCAGAAGCCAGGCACACATGCTTCAAAGGACAGACATGGGAACAAAGGTTGATACTGAGGTATGGAGTGAGATGGTTAAATATATATATGTATTTTAAGTATATATATTTTTTCAGCAATGTGTAGGAGGAGCCGTGAGTATTTACAAATGATTTTGTAATTAGCTCTATATCTCTCCTATCCCATTAGGGCTGGAAACTCAGTTTTCAGATGTTTCTGGGGTTCTCTTGGCTGAGAGGGGCCTAATCATTTAGCAGGGGCTTATTTTCAGTTTGCAGACTCCTTTTGACCAAGACATGCCAGAGACAACTGTGATGGCCAGACTTTAGTTATCTGTCCCTCAATGGGACCCCTGTGGCCAAGGAGAGTTTAGAGACATAAAAGCTTAAAGCCAATTAGACTTTTTGGCCCAAACACAAACAGGGCACTCATTAATCCCTTAAAACCTTTTAGGCAGTGTAGTTGAAAATCAAAAGCTAAAAACAACATTATAAAAATTAACTTATCTGTAAGTATCGAATTACTATAGCTTTAGTCTTAGTTATAAACTTGTAGAGCAATTAGTTACATAAACATAAGCATTTTGTTAAGACCATTTTATCCCTCAAACTGATCCTTACAATCTGTAATAGTCCCTGGGCCTAGAGGGAGGCAGGGCTGTCTGCATAGTGACAGGGCATTAGCAACGGAAAAAGGCCCAGTGGATTTTAGATGAGGAGCAGTTGTGGACTTCATTGAATCCTCTCTAGTCCTCAGGATATTATGCCTCTGGTTTTTTTGGAAGTAAAATTGGAGATAAATAATATTAATAATTTGACAATAAAAGAAGAAGAATTTGTGTATCATGTGGGAAAAGAAACCTATTTCATTAGAGAGTCAAACAAAAATGTCAGGAAGAAAAATTATAACCTGTATTTTTTCTTTTATAGTCAAGAAAAGATCAGGAGTTAGTCCAAATTTTAGTCCAAATCATAAAAAAACTTAAAAAGACAAGGATAAGATTTAATAATGGGCTTTCTTTTTTTCTTAAGACATAATTTTCTCTGTCTAGTTTTCCACTTTCATTAAGGACAAATTATATTAGAACTAACTTAGTTGTAAAATAATTTTTCGTCTTATTATACTTGGGTTGATTATTTTCATAAAGTACAGTAAGAACAATCATCGGCTATATGCTTTTTCTTTCTTTCTTTTTTCAGTTGGCTTTGTTGGAACCTCCTTTTAGTGAAAAGTATTTCAGGTTGCTTACAGATCTCTTGAGCCAAGCCAAGAAGTTAGCTGTCTGGAGATACTTGTATTAATTGGGAAATGTCTCTTTTTTGAGGTCCCAAAGTAACTTGAGATTCCTGAACTTATCAGGAAGTGACATTTTTACTTGCCACAGATCAAGAAATGGTATAAATAAGGTTTTAATTAAGTCATCATTTTTTTTCACAGAGAGCTTTTATTGGTCTTATAAAGTCAACCTGGTTCCTTAAAGCAGTCTGAACATATTTGAAAATATGCTTTTCAACTCAAAGCCTTGGTAAAATAACCAGTATCTCAAATTGTGTCCTGTTATAAAAGAAAAACAAATTCTTATTAAACTTATGCAAATAATTATATTGCTGTAAAATAAGAATATTTATGAATAGTTTTCAAATTTAGGAGAAATCAAGTAGACAAAAAAATATTTCGAATTGATGTACTTTACCAATTTGTTGTAAGCTATAAATACCTCAAAAGTAGGAAAAAGTTTTCTTGCTTTTTGGAAAACAATGCATAAAAGAATTAACAAAGTTTTAAATAAATGGTCAAAAAAAATTGTTCAGTCCAATGTAATTAATTCTTATTTTGCTTGAAGTTGGGTTAGAATCCTCAGGAATGCATCAGTTTTTTGTTTTTTTGTTTGTTTATTTTTTGGAAAAAGTAAGACCATGCCTTTAGAGCCCAGAGGGCACATAGCTGAGTGTCTAGATGTTAAACTCAAAGTATCTTTAGTTAGGGTGGAAGTAGCTTTCAGAAAAACAAATGTTAGTATTTGGAACAGTTTATCCTGAAGTTTGTATGTTATAAGTTGTGCTGGTATTTAGGGCCTAAGGAAAAAGGTGGTGGCAATTTCATTAAGTCCGAGTCAGGAAAATGGAAAGAGAGTCTGCAAATATTTAGAGACACGTAGCTGGGAAAGAATTTAGGACTCAGTCTACATCAGATAATCTCTAAAGTCAGTAGAAAACTGTTACTTGTGAAGAATTAAGATAAAATAATAATTGTAGATGACAAAAAGTCTTAGAATAGCCTTGGTTAAAGAGACAATTGGCAGAGAAAACTTGGTTATTTTTGTGGCATATAGCAATTTAACATAATAACCATAATTAATGATAACATATATCAAGGCATATCAGAATTTGGGAATCTCATACAATTTTGGAACACATATTGATAACATATTATTATATGTAATAATGCCATTTCATATTTGAAAATGTTTCCTGTAGAGTTTTAACATACTGAGTAAGTCAAATGTGGCTTATATTTAAAACCCAATGTGAGGTCTTTTTCTTCCTCCATTACTCCATAATCTAAGATAGTTATTGCTTTACCCTCTTAATCACAAAGGTAAAGAACTGTCATTAGAGTTAGAGAAGAGGGTGGGAGTTTGGCCAGGCCTGCTGAGGCTCTGCCTACTTCAGAAGCACCACTGGGCGTGTGCCTCTCTTAAGTCTTTTGAAGGTCAAGTTAACTCCATGCATAGTAAAATGTTGCTCGCTGAATGCCCTAGATGCTGGAAAAGCAGATTAGAAATCCTGCTCTTGTAGTAAAAGTGTTTGAGGTGAGGTGGGATAGGGACCAGCAACAAAGGGTGTGGGGAAAGATGAAAGTACGAGAAAGTAGCAGAGCCTTGCACCCCTGACAGAGGGAGGGAGCAGAAATAATGGTCTCCACACTGATCATCCTGATGACACTGGTACAGAGCAAGGCCAAATACTCTTTCAAGAAATTACAAGATGGGTAAGAATCCAAGTTTCCCCATAATGCAAAGGACCCTGGTGCATATCAGCACCATTCTGGTAGCTCAATCTCATGCAGTCCAAAAAAGGAAACACTGCATCAGCAGGTGGTCATGGTGTGCTCTCCAGGCTATGTTCATGGAACTAAGGCCTGGAGACAAAGGTGAGAGCGGTCCCATAGGTGTGAATACCACAGTAGGTCAACTCCATTGTAGGGAGTCATAGAGATCCCCCCAAAAGATAAATTAGAATCTGGGTCTGTGTATGTCTCAGTCTAAGTTTGAGATGCTTTTCCAAGACAGTGCTGCTGGCCCCAGTCAGTCCAGGCACTGGAGGGAGATTTAGAATATTTTAAGGAAAGAACTGCAAAGCGCATGGTCACCTGAAGCACAGGGCCCAAGAGGGGACTCTCACTTGGCTGGGACTGGGTGCAATACTTCAAGGAGCCAAAGGAAAAATCAAGAGCCAGAAGAAGGCTGAACAAATTTAGCAGGTATTTCAGCTGATACCTATCACAGGAGACATACAGTTTGGGATACAGTGCCAAGATGGAGGGACTAGATAACACTTTGAGTTTTTCATTGAACCTAAAAGACCTAAAAGACCATGCCTTCATAGTGAAGAAGACTACATCCCAGGACTGGGAAGTATATGTCCTAGGACTGGAGAAGAATTGAAATTTGCCCCACTAAAGCCTCTAAGAGTTTTACATGATTTTTCAGTGATTTAATTACATATTAAAACAAAATTCAATACTTTTCATAAGAAAACAACAGAATCCAGAGTCTCGGCAACACAGAGTTTCCTACAGTATAATTTTTTTAAAAAATGGTACAAACATAAAGAAACAGGAAAATGTGTTTAATGGGCAAAATAAAATATAATCAAAGTAAATAAACCCCCAAATGCCTTCAATTTTAGAATTAGTAAATATACTTAAAAGTTAACAGGAAAAATCTGATTCAGAGAACAGAGAGATGGAAATGTTAGGAGATGTTTGGGAACTGACAACAAATGGAAAATCTAATTAAAAACACAACATCAGAAACACCAAAACAGAAGAAAGGATTAGTGAACTTAAAGACAGGTCAAGAATTATTATAACTGAAGCTCAGACACAAAAACACTGAGAGCATTAATGACCAGAGAACAACATGAACTAGCCCAGTGCATGAGTATTTAGAGTCCTCGAAAGAGGTAAGTGCTGTAGGTCAAACGTTTGCATTGCCCCCAAATTCATATGCTCAGTCCTAACACAGAAGGTGGGTAATAAGAGATGGCCCCTTAGGAGATGATTATTGATAAGAAATAAGATTAATGCCTTCACGAAAAAGACCCAGAGAGTTCCCTTGCCTTTTCAGCCACGTGAGGTCACAGTGAAAAGATGGCTGTCTATGAATCATGAATCACATCCTCAACAGATACCAAATCTCCTGGCACTTTGACCTTTGACTTCTAGACCCCAGAACAGTGAGAAATAATATACGGTTGTTTATAAGTTGCCCAATCTATGATATTTTGTTACAGCAAATGAAGTAAAATAAGAGAGAGCACAGGACAGAAAAAATATTTCAAGAGACATTGTCTAATTTTTTTTCTCCAAATTTGATCAAAGCAGTGACCCACAGATTCAAAAAATCCTATGCAACCCCAAGGAGAATAAAGACAAGATTTAAACAAAACAAAACAAAACAAAAACAAACAAACAAAACCTTTAAAGCAACAGAGAAAAAAACCACACATTACCTTCAAGGGAACTTAACAATGTAGCCAGCTTCTCATCAGAAATGGTGGAAAGTGGAAGTTAATGGAATATTACTTTGAAGTGAGAGAAAAAAACTTCAGGCTATAATTCTATATGTCTGGCAAAATGACATTTTTAATTAAACAAAAGCTAAGATAATGTCTCATAGCAGGCATGTACTACAAAAAATGCTAAATAAAGCTCTTAAAGCCAGAGGTGAATGTCACCAGGTGAAAATGGAATGTATTGAAAGTTATGAACATATGGATAAATTTAAAATACTATTTATAATAGTCCTTAAATTCTTTAAAAGTTAGTTGACAAACCAAAATTAATAAAAATATAGTGTGGGGTTTATAACATATGTAGAAGAAAATATTTTACAAGTTAAATGACTCAATGTTGAGCTAATAAAGTAGTTAATTCATAGATTTGACACTATCCAATCAAAACTCAGCTTTTTTTGTTGAAATTGACAAGCTGATTCTAAACTGTACATGGAAACACATAAAACCTAAACAAGCTGAAAACCAAAGAGTAACACTGAAAGACATTATTTTATTCCTATAAGGTCCCAGAGAATGAGGCTTCATAACATTGGTAAAAATAGAAAAATTAATCTTTGGAAAAGATTATGGAGCCCAGGAAAAAATATATATATATTGAATTATTTATTTACATAATTATTTCCATATTTATATGTAAGTGATCATTTTTTTCAACCAATGTTCCAAATCAATTCAATGGTGCTATATCAATTGGGTATCCACAAAGCAAAGAATTAATCTTCATCCTTACTTTATCCTCCACAGAAAAATTTGTCCAAGGTAATTCATAGCTCTGAACATGACAATTAGACTCATAAAGCTTCTTGAAAGAAACAGAGGAAAACTTGTGAGTTTAAGGAAGACAAAAATTTCTCAGAACACAAATAAAACTAACCACAGAAGGAAATATTTCTAAATGGCATTGTATGAAAAAACATACCTCTTGTCTTTAAAACATTCTATTAAGCAGATGAAAAGGCACTAGAAGAAAATATGCTTTATAGATATAATATCTAACAATGAATTTATGCAGAATGTATAAACAACTTACACACTTCAATACTAAAAGGGCAAAAAACCACATTTCTAAAAATAAGCATGACTTTTTTCAGCTTGATTATTGTTGATATATATGAGTGCTAATGATTTGTGACTATTGATTTTGTAGCCTGAGACACTGCTGTATTTCTTGATCACTTCTAAGAGTTTTGTGGTTGAGTCCCTGGGGTTTTCTACGTATGCGATCATATCATCTGTGAAAAGTGAAAGTTTGATCTCTCTCCTCTGACCCTATATGGATACCCTTGATTGCCCTCTCTTCCCTGATTGCAATGGCTAAGACTTCCATTACAACATTAAAAGGCAGTGGAGATAATGGGCAACCTTGCCTGGTTCCTAATCTGAGTGGAAATGTTTTCAATTTTACTCCATTCAATATAATACTGGCTGTAGGTTTGCTGTAGATGGCCTCTATCAGTTTAATAAATGTCCCTTCTTGCCTATTTTCTACCTGATCATAAAAGGATGCTTGATATTATCAAAATATTTTTCCACATCAATTGAGAGAATCATATGGTCTTTGTTTTTTAATTTGTATATGTGATGTATTATATTTACAGATTTACATATATTGAACCAGCTTTGAGAGTCTGGGATAAAACTCACTTGGTCATGGTGTATAGTTTGTTTGATGTTTTGCTGGATTCTGTTTGCTAGGAGCTTATTTAATATTTTTGCATCAATATTCATTAGAAATATTGGTCTATAATTTTCTTTTCTTGGTGGGTCTTTTCTTGGTTTGAGGATCAGGGTGATGTTTGCTTCATAGAATGTGTTGGGTGGTATTCCTTATTTTTCTGTTTTGGAAAAGGTTAAGTAATATGGGTACTAGTTTCTCTTTAAAGGTTTGGTAGACTTCTGATGTGAAGCCGTCGGTTCCTGGGCTTTTCTTTTTGGGAAGATTTTGTATAGTTGATGCTATTTCTGAACTTGATATAGGCCTGTTCAGCATTTCCACTTCTTGCTGGCTAACTCTAGGAAGATAGGTGTGATTCCAAGTATTGGTCAATTTCCTTCAGATTTTCATATTTCTGAGAATAGAGCTTGTAATAGTATTCATTAAGTATTTTTTGAATTCTTTGAAGTCTGTGGTTATCTTGTCTCTGTCATTTCTGATTGATGAAATTAGAGATTTTACTCTTTTATTTCTGGTTAGGTTAGCCAAAGGTTTATCTATCTTATTGACCTTTTCAAAAAACCAACTTTTTGATTCATTGATCTCTTGTATAATTCTTTTATTTTCAATTTCATTTAATTCTGCTCTAATTTTGGTTATTTCTTTTCTTCTGCTGGGTTTGGGGTTGGAATTTTCTTTCTTTTCTAGTTGCTTGAGCTGTCCCATTAGTGTCAAAGAAAATGAAATATCTGGGAGTGTACCTAACAAAGGATGTGAAAGATCTCCATAAAAAGAACTATGAAACTCTGAGTAAAGAAATAGCCGAAGATGTCAACAAATGGAAAAACATACCATGCTCATGGCTGAGAAGAATCAACATTGTTAAAATCTCCATACTACCCAAAGTAATCTACAGTTTTAATGCAATCCCCATTAAAGCCCCTCTGTCATTCTTTAAAGATCTGGAAAAACTAATACTTCATTTTATATGGAAACAGAAAATACCTGGAATAACCAAGACATTACTTAGAAATAAACACAAATCAGGTGGAATCATGCTACCAGACTTCAAACCATACTGTAAATCTATAGTGATCAAAACACCATGGTACTGGCACAAAAATAGAGAGGTAGATGTATGGAACAGAATTGAGAACCAAGAGATGAATCCAGACACGTATCATCATTTGATCTTCAATAAGCCTACCTAAAACTTAAATTGAGGGAAAGACTCCCTATTCAACAAATGGTGCTGGGTGAATTGGCTGGTGACTTGTAGAAGACTGAAATTGGACCCGCACCTTTCACCTCTAACAAAAACAGATTCCCACTGGATAAAAGACTTAAACTTAAGACATGAAACCATAAAGATTCTTAGAAAGAGTGCAGGGGAAACACTTGAAAAATTGGCCTGGGAGAAAACTTTATGAGAAGGACCCCCAAGGCAATTGAAGCAATACCAAAAATACATTACTGGGATCTGAGAAAACTAAAAAGCTTCTTCACTGCCAAGAACACAGTAAGTAAACCAAGTAGACTGCCCTCAGAATGGGAGAGGATATTTTCAGGTTACGTTTCTGACAAAGGTCTGATAACCAGCATCCACAGAGAACTCAAACTTATTAATAAGAAAAGAACAAGTGATCCCATTTCACTATGGGCAAGAGACCCAAACAGAAGCTTCTCCAAAGAAGACAGGTGCATGGCCTACAGACACATGACAAAATGCTCATCATCTTTAATCATCAGAAAAATGCAAATCAAAACCACTTCGAGATACCATCTAATTCCAGTAAGAGTAGCCCACATAACAAAATCCCAAAACTACAGATGTTGGCATGGATGTGGAAAAAAGGGAACACTCAGGGATCTAAAAATTGACCTGCTATTGGATCCTGCAATTCCTCTACTAGGAGTGTATATCCAAAAGACCAAAAATCACTTTGCAAAAAAGATATTTGCACCAGATTATTCATCACAGCTCAATTCGTAATAGCTAAGTTGTGGAAGAAGCCCTAGTGCCCATCGACCCATGAATGAATCAATAAAGTGTGGTATATGTATACAATGGAATACTATGCAGCTTTGAAAAAAAGATAAAGAGTTTACTTCTTTTATGTTTACACGGAGGGACATGGAACATATTCTCCTGAGTAAAGTATTTCAAGAATGGAGGAAAAAGTATCCAATGTACTCAGTACTTCTATGAAACCAACTTACATTTACTCACATTTTCTTATGAAAGATATAAAACAACTATAGCCCAGGATGAAGGAGAGAAATGGAGTGGTAAGGGAGAGGAGGGGGGAGGTTTGATAGAGGGAGGGTAAAAGGCAGGACCACACCTATGGAGCATATTGCAAGGATACAAGTCAAATCTATCAAGTGTAGAACATAAATGTCTTACCACAATAATCAAGTAAATGAGGCGAAAGCTATATTAATTAGTTTGATGTCAGCACGTCAAACGGTATAAAAAAATCAATACATTGTACCCCACATATGCATAAATGTATTCATGATCTATGTGTACATGACGTAATAAAAATAAATAATTCCACAGTAAAAAATAAATAAATAAATAAAAATAAGTAGAAAATTTGAACAGGCAATTTATAAGAATGATATAAAATGTTTCATAAACATAGGAAAAGATGTTCAACATCATTAGTTTTCAGGAAAATGCAAATTAATACTACCAATGAGATATTACTTTGCACTCACTAAAATTGCAAAGACTGACAAAGCTCAGTGTTGACAAAACTGTGTAGGAGCTGGCAGACTCACAGGTTGCTGGCAGGAGCACAAAATATGATGTTCAACATCTTTTTCTATGTTTATTAGACATTTTGTATCATTCTTGTAAATTTCCTATTTAAATTTTCTGCTTATTTTTAAAATGTTGATTGTTTGCCCTTTTAGTATTGAAGTGTGTAAGTTCTGTATACATTCTGCATAAATACATTGTTAGATATCATATCTATAAAGCAAGTTTTCTTCTAGTGCCTTTTCATTTGCTTAACAGAATTTTTTAACCACTTCAAAAATTCTTTGGCAGATTTTTAAAATGTTAACAAGCCACATACTCAATGATACATCAATTTGGTTCCTTTCCTAAGAGGAAAAAATATTTATCCACATAAAGTCTTGTACATGAATATTCATAGCATCTTTATTAATAATAGCCACAATGGGGGATGCTCACATATCCCTCAACAGGAAAGTGATGAACAATTACGGCATAGCTATACGATGAGATGCTACTTGACTATAAAGAAAGAATGCATTACTGATACACACAATAAGATGAATAAATCTAAAAAACTCAATAATTCGTGAAAGAAGTTTTACACAAAGGAGTATGTAGGATTTGTTTTTATTTCTGCAAAGTTCCAGAACAAGCAAAACTAAACTATGGTGAGAAAAATCAAAATAGAAGCTGCCCCCGTGTCAGGTGAGTGAAGTGACAATTGACTATAAGGGTGATGGAAATACTTTCTCTCTTGTTTTGCATTGTAGTTACATTTGTTAATATGCATCAAAATATTCACTCAAATCTGTATTTTATGGTATGTAAATCATGATTCAAAAACTGGGCTAATTTATTGCTTTGTGATAAACAGAATGTAGCGAATGCACTGACGAAGCACAATATTCCCTGTCCTCTGTGTCTTTGTCATTTGAATTGAGAAGTCTACCATCTGTGGCAACTCTGACCTGCCAGGGAATGCCAGCCTGCGCTCAACTTCAGAAGGCACAATAGTGTGCCCAAGAGGAATGTTGAAGAAGACTTCAAGATATAGTGTTGGTCATTGGACTAAGATTCTTACAATAAAATTTTAGAGGAAAGGCCCTGGCAATTGTCTTAAGTAAGTAAGAAACTCACCCCAACGTGTGCTTAGCCTAATGGACAAGAGAGGTGAATTTTCTGTAAAGATTAACAGGCAAGTGACAAAAAAAGAGTCATTTTGGAATGTGATGCTCTGTACCCGGGGAAGCATGTCATCATTCCGACAAAGCTGAATTACAGCTAGGATTCTTTGAGCCATTCCATTTCCCTTGCCAAGTAAAAAGATACTTGGGGTCTCAGCCATTTTATGGGTGGTATTCATGGTCAAACATTATTTTCCTATTGCTGTTGTTAGCTTTCTTAAGTTCACAGGGAGGGCACATTATTCCTGTATTTCTATTCTTCACCAGAGTTCTGAACCAATAGAGAAATGTAGAAAATATCAGGTGGATTTTTACTGAGTAAATGGTGTTGGTGAAAGCAGCTTAGATTTGCAGGCGTGTGCACTTCCCATCATGTAGCTGCAGGATCAGGATTATTTCCCTGTCCGGCTAGAGGCAGTGCTGAGCCACTCTGCCCCACCAGAGGGCAGAGCCCCAGAGGCTGAGCTTCCTGCAGGACTGACAGTAATCAAGAATATGAGTGAGCTCTTTGCAGGCTGGTTCCCTTTCAAGAGAGAAGGAGGAACAGCATGAAAATCACACCTTGTTTTTCTTCTAGACCTGCAAGACACTCCCTTTCCCGGATGGTTAGGAATGTTCTGCTGATGGAGCTCTACCTGAGACGCAAGGACGATGCATTTCTCATGGTGACATTCTCCACGCCCAGACCGGCTGGACTGTCCTTCACTATCCACACTCAGGCTTGCTGAAGCAAGGATTGCCTATACGCCGTCACCCCAGTTCCTGTCTTCCTGTTACAAATCCTATTCAATTAAATAAAATGGGTTTAATTGCCTGTCTTTCTAGTGCTATATACATGGAGGTATCCCAGAGACTTTTTTCTCATGTGCCACCTGCCCCCAAGAAGACCTTGGTGAAACCAGAGAGGCAGTACCATGGTGTGTCTGAGGCTCTGGGGTCAGACCAAGTTTGGATCTCATTCCAGCACTGCTTGTCGACATGAGCTGAGACACTTTAACCCACTGTGTTTAAATGTGTCCTCCTTTAGACCAAATGGGTTCAT
>CAUYRH010034609.1:0-12164 GCA_963574655.1 Perodicticus potto
ACTTGGGAGGTGGAGGCAAGAGACTCGCTTGAGCCCAGGAATTGGAGGTTGCTGTGAGCTGTGATGCCACAGCACTCTATCCAGGGTGACAGCTTGAGGCTCTGTCTCAAAAATAAATAAATAAATAAATAAATAAATAAATAAAAGAAAATAAAAGTCTTTCTGCTGGCTCGGCGCCTGTAGCTCAAGCAGCTAAGGCTCCAGCCACATACATCAGAGCTGGTGGGTTCGAATCCAGCCTGGGCCTGCGAAACAACAATGACAACTATATCCAAAAATAACCAGTGTTAGGGCAGGCACCTGTGGTCCCAGCTACTTGGGAGGCTGAGGCAAGAGAATTGCTTAAGCCCAGGAATTGCAGGTTTCCGTGAGCTCTGATGCCATGGTACTCTACCCAGGGTGACAGCTTGAGGCTCTGGAAAAAAAAAAAAGTCTTTCTGCCTCCAGGCCTTCATTCCACTATTATTCCCATCCAAGATGTTCATCCTTTTATCAGGTTAACTCCTACTTGGGTTTCTAGCTTCAGTTTTTTTGTTTTTTGTTTTGAGACCAGGTCTCAAGCTGTCGCCCTAGGTAGAGTGCCATGGCAACATCATAGCTCACAGCAATCTCCAACTCTTGGGCTCAAGCAATCCTCTTGCCTCAGTTTTTTGTATTTTTTTTTTTTTGCCATTTTTGGCCGGGGCTGGGTTTGAACCTGCCGCCTCTGGCATATGGGGCCGGTGCCCTACTCCTTTGAGCCATAGGTGCCACCTAGTTTTTTGTATTTTTAGTAGAGATGGGCTCTCGCTCTGGCTCAGGCTGGTCTTGAACTCATGAGTTCAACCAATCCAGCCGCCTCAGCCTCCCAGGGTGCTTGGGATTACAGACGTGAACCACCGTGCTGGCCTTCTAGTTTCATTTTAAAGGTCACATCCCTGAAGCAGGCTTTTCTGATCCCAGGCAAGAAGTAAATTCCCCTGTTCAGTGCTTTCATGCCATCCAACCACTTCTTAGCATTTGTAATTTATAACCTCAAAGGCAGGACAAGTCCTCCGTCTTGCTCTCTTGCCCTGTACTCAAAAATTTCTTTCTGGGCTGGGCATGGTGCCTCATGCCTGTAATCCCAGCATTTTGGGAGGTTGAGGAGGGCAGAGAATCACCTAAGCCCAAGAGCTGGAGGTTCCTGTGAGTTGTGACGCCACAGCACTCTACGGAGGGTGACAAAATGAGACTCTGTCTCTAAAAAAAAAAAAAAGAAAAGAAAAGAAAAACTGAGGCAAGAGGATTGTTTGAGCCCAAGAGTTGGAGGTTGCTGTGAGCTATGATGCCACAATACTCTACCCAGAAAGACAACTTGAGACTCTGTCTCAAAAAAAACGAACAAATAAATAAATAAAAATAGCCGGGTGTTGTGGAGGGCACCAGTAGTCCCAGCTGCTCTGGAGGTTGAGACAAAAGAATTGCTTCAGCCCAAATGTTTGAGGTTGTGTGAGCTATGATGCCAAGGCACTCTACTGGAGGCAACAAAATGAGACTCTGTCTCAAAAAAAATAAAATGTCTATTCTTCCACCACATCCCTTACCCCAACTTCTGTTGAATTAGAATCTCTGGGGTGTGAACTGGAAATGTGACTTCACCACTTCTTGACTCAGCTCTGAGCCATGAAAATTTCTAAGTATATAAGCACTCTTGCTCAGTTAACAGTCAACTTGAAGAGCTGAAAAGTCTTCTGCAGAGCCTTGGAGGAAAGCTAAGGAAGTGTAGAGTCACTATCTGAGAGGGAAGGATGAGCGAGAAAGAAAGGCTTTTTTTTTTTTTGAGACAGTTTTACTTTGTTGCCCCTGGTAGAGGACCGGGGGTCATAGCTCACAGCAACCTCTCTAACTCTTGGGCTCCAGCGATTCTCTTGCCTCAGCCTCCGAGTACCTGAGAATACAGGTGCCTGACACAACCAGCACCCCACTATTTTTAGAGACAGGGTCTCGCTCTGGCCAGGTTGGTCTTGAACTCCTGAGCTCAAGTGATCCACCCACCTCAGCCTCCCAAAATGCTGAGATTACAGGCATGAGCCACCATGCCCGGCCCAGAAAGAAATTTTTGAGTACAGGTCAAGAGAGCAAGATAGGACTACAGGACTACAGGCGGCCACCACAACATTTGGTTAGTTTTTGTTGCAGTCTGGCCAGAGCTAGGTTTGATCCCGCCACCCTTGGTATATGGGGCCAGCGCCCTACTCACTGAGCCACAGGGGCCACCCATTGCTTCAGTTTTTCTATTTTTAGTAGAGATGAGGTCTCGCTTTTACTCAGGCTGGTCTCGAACTAATAAGCTCAAGCAATCGACCCTCCTCCGCACCCCCAGAGTGCTAGGATTACAGGGGTGATCTACCACACCAGTTCCCAGTTATTTTTAGAGAAGGGTTCCTGCTCTAGCTCAGGCTGGTCTCCAAGTGCTGAGCTCAGGCAATCTGCCCACCTTGGCCTCCCAGAGTGCTGAGATTACAGGTGTGAGCCACTGCTCCCTGCAAAAAAACACATTGTCTCACTATGTTGCCCTTGGTAGAGTGCCATGGCCTCACACCTCACCACAACCTCAAACTCTTGGGCTTAAGTGATTCTCTTGCCTCAGCCTCCCAAGTAGCTGGGACTACAGGTGCCTGCCACCAACCCCCGGCTATTTTTTGTTGTTGTTGTTGCAGTTGTTTAGCTGGCCCTGGGCTGGGTTCGAACTCACCACCATTGGTGTATGTGGCGGGCGCTGTAACCACTGTGCTATGGGCATGGAGCCAAGAATACATTTTCAAATCTCCTCTGATGATTTTGATGCTGGTGGCCCACAAAAACAGTGCCTGTGGTAGGTAACTTCTGACATGGCTTCCAATGATCTCTGCCTTCTGATAGTCACACCCTTGAGTAGAGGCTGGACATGGTGATTAGAAAGTGATGGATGTCACTGCATGATTAGGTAGCTAAAGACTAACTTCATCTTGCTGGTGTTGTCTTTCTAGCTTTTGCTCTGATGGAGAACGTTACCTGGGAAGCCTCTGGCCAACAGTCAATAAGGAAATAAAGTTCTCAGTCCAACCATTCATGAAGTAATGAATCCTAATGAAAAACAATTAAGTGAGCCTGGAAACAAGTCCTATTTGAGCTTTGTAAGGACTATGGCCCTAGCTAATACCATGATTTCAGCGTGAGAGAAACCCTGAGGCATGAAACTAAGTTCAGCTAGCCAGGTGTGGCAGGCACCTGTAGTCCCAGCTACTCGGGAGGCTGAAGCAAGAGATCTCGTAAGCCCAAGAGCTGGAGGTTGCTGTGAGCTGTGATGCTGCAGCACACTACCAAGGGTGACAAAGTGAGACTCTGTCTCTTTAAAAAAAAAAAAAAAAAAAAGACAACTGACTAAGCTCAGCTATGCCCATATTTCTTACCCATAGAAAATGAGACAGTATGTTTGTTTGTTTGTTTTCTGAGACAGGGTCTTGCTCCGTCACCTGGGATACAATACAGTAGCATCATCATAGCCCACTACAACCTCAAACTCCTGGGCTCAAGTGATTCTCTTGCCTCAATTTCCCTAGTCGCTGGGACTATAAGCATGCACACTGTACCCAACTAATTTTTCTATTTTTTGTAGAGACAGAGTCCTCTCTTCTTCAGACTGGTCACCCATTCTTGGCCTCATGCCTTGGTCTCCAGATGTCCTAGGATTACAGGCATGAGTCACCATAGCTGGTCAGTATGTATTGTTTTAAGTTTTAGGATAATTTGTTACACAGCAACAGATAACTAATATATACTGCTAGATGTTAGACTCCATTATACCCATCCATGTTGAAAGACTCACCTAAGTGGGTTCTTTTTTCTTTTTCGTATTTATCTGGTTGTCACAAGTGGTTTATTTCTAATTTCTTTAACAGAATTTCATAAAGTTATAGACATCCTTCTTATACTTAAAACGTGAATCAGTCCAATTACCATTTTCAGCTTCAGAGACTTTGGCTTAATCTTTTAAGTGCCATTTATTTCATGTTTGTGAACTTTGAATTTTCATGAAGGCAAGTTTTCTTCCTACTCTTATCTTGGTGTCCAGCTCTAAAATCACCAAGATGGCTGTAAAAATCAGTATGCATAAGTGGGTAATGGATTCTTTTTTATTATTTTGAGACACAGTCTCACTTTGTCACCTGGCTAAAGTGCCATGCCATCACAGCTCACAGCAACCTCAAACTCTTGGGCTCAAGTGATTTACTTGCCTCAGCCTCCTGAGTAGCTGGGACTACAGGCACCGGCCACACACCTGGCTATTTTTTATTTCTCAGGCAGAGTTCACTTCGTCACCCCTGGCAGAATGCTATGGCGTCATAGCTCACAGCAACCTCAGACTCTTGGGTTCAAGTGATCCTCTTGCCTCAGTCTCCTGAGTAGCTGGGACTTAGGTGCCCACCAAAATGCCTGGCTATTTTTAGAGGTCAGGTTGTTCTCTTGCTCAGGCTGGACTCAATCCCGTGAGCTGAGGCAATCCACCTGCCTTGGACCCCCAGAGTGCTAGGATTATAGGCATGAGCCATGTGCCTGGCCCCTCCTACCACTCTTCTTGGAAAGCTCTAACTTGGACTGAGAGCAGGAGCTTGACTGCTGCTTCTTGTATTATCAAATAGTTCTGTGTGGTTTTGATGTTCAAGTTTAGAAAATCAATTATCAACTATCCCTTATAATTCTTTTTATTTATTTATTTATTTTGAGACAGTCTCACTTTGTCATCCTTGGTAGAGTGCAATGGTGTCACAACTCACGGAAACCTCAAACCCTTGGGACTTTGTCATGCTTGGTAGAGTGCTGTGGCATCACAACTCACAGCAACGTCAAACTTTTGGGCTTAAGCAATTCTCTTGCCTCAGCCTCCCATGTAGCTGGAACTAAAGGCACCTGCCACAATGCCCGGCTATCTTTTTTTATTGTTGTCATTGTTATTTAGCTGGCCCAGGCTGGGTTTGAACCCACTAGCCTCGGTGTATGTGGCCGGTGCCCTAACCAATGTGCTCCGGGTGCCGAGCCTTTTTATTTTTTTTGGGGGGAGGGGACAGAATCTCTCTGTTGCTTGGGCTAGAGTACAGTGGCATCATCACAGTTCAGAGCAACTTCAAACTCCCAGGCTCAAGCAATCCTCTTGGCTCAGCCTCCCAAGCAGCTGGGACAACAGGTAGCCACCACCATGCCTAGCTAATTTTCCTATTTTTCTTTTTTGTTTTTTTTTTGAGACAGAGTCCCATTTTGTCATCCTCAGTAGAGTGCTGTTGAGTCAGAGCTCATAGTAACCTCAAACTCTTGGGCTCAAGTGACTCTCGCTCTGGTTCAGGCTGGTCTCAAACCTGTGAGCTCAGGCAATCCACCTGCCTTGGCTTCCCCAAGAGCTAGGAATACAGGTGTGAGCCACCGTGCATGGCCTTAATTTTTCTACTTTTTGTAGAAACAGTGTCTATGTCGTTCAGGCTGGTCTTCAACTCCTCGGCGCCAAGCCGTATTTATTTATTTGCAGTTTTTGGCTGGGGCTGGGTTTGAACCCGCTACCTCCGGCATATGGGGCCTGCACCCTCCTCCTTTGAGCCACAGGCACCACCCCATTACTTATTTATTTTTTTGAGACAGAGACTCATTATGTTGCTCTCAGTAGAGTGCTGTAGCGTCATTGCTCACAAGCAACCTCAAACTCTTTGGCATAACCAATTCTGCAATTCTCTTGCCTCAGCCTCTCAAATAGTTGGGACTACAGGCACTTGCCACAACGCCTGGCTATTTTTTTGTTGCAGTTGTCATAGCTGTTTAGCAGGCCCCAGCTGGGTTTGAACTCACCAGCCTGGGTGTTATGTGGCCAACTCCCTAACCACTGAGTTATGGGTGCTGAGCCAGCAGCACCACATTTTAGAGTGGACTGTGAATGAGTATTCTTCCCAGCACAAACATCAAAGACAGAAGATACCCAGTTCAGGGTATATTTGTAGATAGATTTCTCATAGATTTATTTCTGTGTCATGTTATATATAGATATATGCATATATACCTTTTTTTTTTTCTTTTAAATACAATCTATATTCCCTTCCCTTCCCCACCAAACTCACAAAAGGAGATATAAATCCTTCTAGGATTGCCATCAAGCTTCTCAAGATGGTTGGAGCCAAGAAAAAACCATCTCTCAACATCTTAAGAAAGAGATGCCCTTCTTAGACTCTGGGGTCATTGAAGAAGCAGCATTCCCAGGGCCCAGGGGGAGGAGAGAGGAAAGGAAACAACATTAGTGTGATAGGATTCTAGGATGGAAGTGTCCAGTGACTCCTGCAATAGCAGACTGGCTCCCAGTACTTTTAACATGTATAAAGATGGGAGCCCTATGGCTCTTCAGACGCTGCCCAACAGGTTGGGTGGGGAACAAAAATGGGGGGACTAGGCATGCAGAGGTAGAGGTGGTAGGAGAAGGAACACCTATGGGTTATGTTGGAGACAGAGCAACCTCCATCAGGGCTGCCCACCTACTCAATGACACTTAATGAACATGGACAGAAGCTGAGCTCTAAAAGAAACAAGGAGAGAGCATGGCAGGGAAGGGGAGCAATGGAGCACATAAGAAAGTCACAAGTACGAAAGTACCTACGAAAACATGACCTGTACTTGCCTTCTCCCTTGAGAAGGTGTGATCTATACTTGGAGGTGGGAGAGGTGAAGGGTCATGAACCTAGGATTATCAGCTGGCCAGGGGCACAGGAAGGCTCTCTGAGGACTCCTAAGAGGCAGGTAGGCAGGCAGCTGGGACCCCACATCCCCAGGGAAGAAACGACAGTCCCTTCAATTCGACTTGGACCAAATCTTGGCACTCCCTCGGAGCCTGGCAAGTAGAAGAAAGAGACAGAGAGGATGCAGGGAATCCCCTATCCCCTGGAGGTTCCCCCCACTCCCTGCCCACATGCAAATGATTAAAAGAAGTGAGGGCAGTCAAGTCCCTGAAGTAAAAGTGGAGCACCCCAGAAGCAAGTAGTTCTTGCCACACTGGCTCACCCCTTGCCCTTTGAGGCTTTCTTGCTGGGCTGGCGCTGGTTGGTACCAGGAGCTGGTTCCCTCAGTTCAGTCAAGTGTTGCTCAGGGTCCTGAGATGTTGCTGCAGCTGCTGCTGCTGTTGTAACTTTAATGGTTTTTTTAAGGTTGGCAACCTACCAGCATGAAAGGAATGGGGGTATAGCAAGGCAGGTTCCAGAACCTGACAGGCCCTGCCCATTTGTCTGCTACAGCAACGTCCAACCACTCTACATAGGACAAGTGGCCCAGGCTAGGAGAACTTGGCACCTCTGCTCCCCTACTCGCTCACCTCACTCTCAATCTGCTGCTTCAGGCCCAGCTGCTGTTCCTTGTGCTGGTTGGCACGGCTCACTTGCTCCTCAATGCCTGACAGCACAACCTCACAGCCCACACACCTGCAGGAATCCAGGGAGATGAGAAGTATTAGTAGAAGAGGGCTATGATCACAGACTCATGAAGAATCCTAGATCCTGGCATCTAAACCTTTGTTTGAGTTGGGAAACCTCACCACCTACCTGGACCTGGAAACCACCTGCAATAGTCCCAGCAGTAAGACAGATATTCAGGTGGGATATGAGAGGGATAAGGAAATTCCAGGAGTGATACACATTTAGAAGTAGGAACCGGGCTCGGCGCCTATAGCTCAAATGGCTAGGGCGCCAGCCACATACACCAGAGCTGGCAGGTTGCTGTGAGCTGTGATGCTACGGCATTCTGCTCAGGGCGACAGCTTGAGGATCTGTCTCAAGAAAAAAAAAAAAATAGCCGGGCATTGTAGCAGGCGCCTGTGCTCTCAGCTACTTGGGAGGCTAAGGTAAGAGAATTGTGTAAGCCCAAGAGTTGGAGGTTGCTGTGAGCTATGACACCAAGCACTCTACCGAGAGTGACAGCTTGAGACTCTGTCTCAAGAAAAACCCCCCCAAAAAGTAGGAACTGAAAACAAAATAGCATAGATGTTTTTAAAGAGAACAAAACAAAAGGTGAAGTAATGAATACAGACACACTGAAGTTAGACAGGGATGCAATGAGAAAAAGAGAAGAGGAAGAGCCCCAAGGCCTATGGACAATGGTGGTTACAGACCAATGGGTTGAATTCAGTCTAAGACAATCAAGCTGATCAATCTTCCCAGTTAGGATGCCTTCAACAGTATCTCTTCCTTTCCCTGCATCAAGGACTTCATTCCAGGCCCTCCTCCCAAAGCCTCCTCCACTGCTGCATTCCCTCATAATCAGAATCCTTTGAAGGAATGAGTTCATTTCCCTTCATCCTCTTGGGTTCCACTTCTACAGCCCAGCCTCCCACCTGCCCTCTCCCACCAAGAAGCACTTCTCCCTTTCTTGGGGTGAGAAGGGAAGGAACAGTGTAGGATACAGGTCTCACCACTCCTGCAGGGTTCGGGCAATGGCACTGAGGTCCTGGCGCTGGATGTCCCGCCCGATGCTATAGTCAACCTCCAGCCGTTGATTGCGCTGGTCCAGGGACCCACGAAGCACATCAGCGTACACAGCTTCAATCACAAGGTCTTCTAGCTGCCGCACATTACGCAGGGCAAGGGCCTCCAACAACACCGCATAGGGGATGCACTGAACCCAGGAAGGTCAAGCCAGGATGTGTCACGTTCCTCAGCAAAGAGGGGCTTCCAAAACTACTCTTCCCTTCCTTTCCACCCCTGTCCAGGCCTATCTACTCTCCATTCCTATTCCTAAATCATTCTTCTAAAAGGCTGGTTCTAAGGCAAAATAAATAAAGTATTCCCACTACAAAAGAGCATCATAAGAAAGACAATCTTAAAAAATATGTAAGACTTACACTTCCCTACCACCCTTCCCACACTCACCCCCTACACCACAAAGGGAGAAAGTAACATCTGCCTGGTGTCATCCTTCTGGCCACAGCTCAGGACATTGCATGGCCTTTGGTTGGGATCAACTTGCCATAAGGGGAATATGAAGTAATGGGTGATGTTTGGAGTACTATTTATCATTTATAGTTCACCTACTTCCAACAGGCATTCCTTTTGAGGCATCTCAAACAGAGAGCCTGATGCAAGTGAAATTAAGAGGGCTAGGCACAATGGCTCACATGTGTAATCCCAGCACTTTGGGAGGCCAAGATGGGTAGACTGCTTGAGGTCAGGAGTTCAAGACCAGCCTGAGCAAGAGCGACAACCCATCTCTAAAAATAGTTGGGCATTGTGGTGGGTGCCTGTAGTCCTAGCTCCTGTGAGGCTGAGACCAGAGAATCTCTTGAGCCCAGGTGTTTGAAGTTCCTGTGAGCAATGATGCCACAGCAATCTACCGAGGGCAACATGGTGAGACTCTGCTTCAAAAAAATAAATAAATACTACTTGGGAGGCTGAGACAAGAGAATCGCCTAAGCCCAGGAGTTGGAGGTTGCTGTGATTTGTGTGACGCCACGGCACTCTATCGAGGGCAATAAAGTGAGACTCTGTCTCTACAAAAAATAAATAAATAAATAAAATAAATAAATAAATAAATAAAATTAAATTAAATTATGAGACGGACTGAAAGGCAAGTAACAACTGGAAGATTGCAGATTGGGAAGGTAAGGGGTAGGACACTGAACAAAACACTGAGCCCAATGTGAATACAGAGACATTTCTAACCACAAAAGATGTGTACTTAGAACTTAAATTGATTGAAAGGTAAAAACAAATCAGAAAACTAAGAATAGGCTTAATGGCTGCCTATGGAGTAGTTTTATTTTTTATTATTTTTTTTTTATTGTTGGGGACTCATTGAGGGTACAAGAAACCTGGTTACACTGATTGCATTTAACCTATGGAGTAGTTTAGATACAGACCTTGGAGGAACGGAGAGAGAAAGAAGGAACCGTGTGGTCAAGGGCTGTCCCAGTACACACTCCCAGGCACATAAAAAAAGATGCTCTAGACCTCCCTGGAGTAGGACTGTGGCAACTGTAACTTACCTTTACTTTGGCAGCGAGAGTGACTACCGATAGATGTCGAAGCTTATTCTTCTGAGCCTCTGTGAGTGGGGGAAGATTTCGGGCTTCAGCTAGGGAAAAAGGAAAAAGTGTAGCAAATCCTGACGTCAGCTTTTTGGAAAGTCCTAGCTTCCTCTTTCCCTGCATTTTGTTATGATTCAGGTCTTAACCCTGACCCTGTGCACCCAGGAGACCGAAAAGGGATAAGTTTTTCTAAGTCTCTCTGGAAATTCTCCCTTTCCCATCCCTGTTACTCCAAAGCTCCAGCCCCTCCAGTTACCTAAGTAGTCGGCATATGTCCCGTAAGCAAACACTGTGAGCAGCCGGAATGTGGAAGCGAAGTCGCTCTCAGCCAGCTGCAAGAATATGAGGGAAAAGAGGAGGTGACAGGCCTAGGAGGATGGAGGTGACAAGCTGTCCCTCTCCATCCTCCTAGGCCTACCCCATTTTAAAGTCCCATTTTCTGGCCAGTCCTCATCTTCCCCAGCCAGTGTTCTCTCTCCTAGTTGACCAAAAGTTCTCTGCCTTTTTATCACTTTTCCCATAGAAAAGGCTCATTTTCACCTCCAGGCCTTTGCTTTCACTGTTCTCCCAATCCACAGTGTCCTCCTGTTCCATATGCTATCCAATTCCTACGCTAAATTCAGGGATGAAAACATTCAGTGTTTAGAATCTATCAGACACGCTAGTCGCCCGTAGCACTGTGGTTACGGCACTGGACACATGCACCCAGAGTGGCAGTTTCGAATCTGACTCGGGCCAGCTAAACAACAATGACAACTGCAACAAAAAAAATTGCTGGGCATTGTGGCAGGTGCCTGTAGTCCCAGCTACCTGGAAGGTTGAGACAAGAGAATCACTTAAGCCCAGAGTTAGAGGCTGCTGTGAGCTGTGATGCCACAGCACTCTACCGAGAGTGACACAGTAAGACTCTGTCTCAAAAAAAAAAAGAATCTAACACACACACACACACAGGACACTGCAAATAATGTCGTTTGGCACTCAGAGTGTGCTGAGTATTTCTAAATTTGAATATCTTTAGGCAATCTACAGTACTCCCCAATTCACCAAAGACTCCTAATTCAGCCACACTCATCTCTGACAGAAGCACGGCCTAGATATGTGTGGGCCAGTGCTGCCCTCCCTGGCAGACTTGGCCAGAAGCAGAAATGCTCCTGAATTTGTAATCTCTGCTTCAGATCTACCTCACCAGGAGGCTGCCTTGCATCACCCAGTCCAGCCCACCCAGATCTCCTCTTCTATCACTTATTGTGTCACTTAATCAATCACTGCAGAAGGTTGTTACCTAAGAACACGTTTCCTTTCAACGTTTCTGGTATCCCTCTAGGATCTAGCAGAGTTATGAATATAGTTGGCTCTCTCAATCAATATTTTCTTAATGAAAGATTTATAGATTTATATCCTTTCATCTTATCCCTCCAACTGGAATGTAAACTTCAGAAGGGTAAGCCACATGTCCTGTACTTTTCTGGTATTCTCAGACCACTGACAGAATGCTAAACAGCATTTTTTTTTTCACCTTGAATGATACTCTTTATTTCCACTGCAGATGAAAGAAGGTAAAAAAGGCAGCCAGTTCCCTCCATGATACAGAGTGACCCAAAAAGACTAAATCTGTTGACTCACAGGCCTCAAAAACTTGGCTCTTAGGGCAGCGTCTGTGGCTCAGTGAGTAGGGCATTAGCCCCATATATCGAGGGTGGAGGGTTCGAACCCGGCTCTGGTCAAACTGCAACAAAAAAATAGCCGGGCATTGTGGTGGGCGCCTGTAGTCCGAGCTACTCGGGAGGCTGAGGCAAGAGGATTGCCTAGGGCCAAGAGCTGGAGGTTGCTGTGACGCCATAGCACTCTACTGAGGGCGACAAAATGAGACTCTAGTCTCTTAAAACAAACCAAGAAAAAAAACACCTTGGCTCTTTTTTTTTGAGACAGAGCCTCAAGCTGTCACCCTGGATAGAGTGCCGTGGCATCACAGCTCACAGCAACCTCCAATTCCTGGGCTCAAGCGACTCTCTTGCCTCTGCCTCCAAAGTAGCTGGGACTACAGGCGCCCGCCACAACGCCCGGCCATTTTTTGGTTGCAGCCGTCATTGTTGTTTGGCGGGCCCGGGCTGGATTCAAACCT
>CAUYRH010034613.1:0-26428 GCA_963574655.1 Perodicticus potto
TCATAAGGGTCCAATGGGTTTGTGTTACATGAAAAAGAATAATTCAGGCTCGGCGCCTGTGGCTCAACGGGCTAAGGCGCCAGCCACATACACCTGAGCTGGCAGGTTCGAATCCAGCCCGGGCCCGCCAAACAACAATGACGGCTGCAACCAAAAACTGGCCGGGCGTTGTGGCAGGCGCCTGTAGTCCCAGCTACTTGGGAGGCAGAGGCAGGAGACTTGCTTGAGCCCAGGAATTGGAGGTTGCTCTGAGCTGTGATGCCACGGCCCTCTATCCAGGGTGACAGCTTGAGGCTCTGTCTCAAAAAAAAAAAAAAAGAAAAAGAATAATTCAATCAATGAATTTTGTAATTTGAGAGTACATATGCCAAATGGTTTTTATTGATTCTAGGGAATTATTTCCCAGAAAAAAATATATGCACATATAGTGTAATATAATACCATATTATCTCTAATTTAATTAGAATTTTTTAAACTTTATGAAAATCTATAGAGCAACCTAAATGTTTGGCATTTACAGCTTCTTCTATAACCACAAAACACATAGGATGATATTTAAAACAAAATCTTGTTATAAAAATGAATGATGAGTTGCTGTTAAAACATCCTAAGAAAAATGACATTCATCTTTCACTTTAGAACAGCATTTAAAACTACTGAATATTTTATAAGTGAATCAAATATAGATTTTTAAATATACTTTCATTAACAGTACATTTATTTAATACCGATTCTTATTCTTACAAATTTTTCATGCATTTGACTAAAAGGTGACCCTTTTTATTATTTTATATTTTACTTTGAGTACAATTTTTCTAGTATAACTTTTAAAATTCTGAGATGTAGAAATGTGGTTGACTTGACATTTTATTTTACTTTTACATGATTTTAAATGTTAAAAATTGAAAACAATTTTTATAAAAGGAACACAAAGAAGAAAAGTAATATCCATATCCATGAGCTGCTCCTCTTTCCTTCAGGTCATATCATGTCAATAAAATCCCCAAACTCATCATCACACAGGCAAGCAGGACTGACACCAGTGACTAGCTATTAACAAGGAAAATTTTTGTTATTTAATCAAATGCACTTTGTATGGAAGAAGTATTATCCTATACCCTCAGTCTTTACAGCCTGCTTCAGTGTCTTTATCCAATTCATCCAAACTTGGATATCTTATGAGTTGGATTTTAGTGAATCCTATTTTTACCTCTTCTTGCCTAGATGACAAAATTACCATTGCCATTAGCAAATAGTCACATTTCTGATGAACAGAATTGGTGCTTCTCTTAGATGTTGCTTCTGGCAAGCTCTTACATTTCCATTTTATATTCCTTACTGCCTTACTGTAGAGCACTGCTAATCCCACATATGTGCCCTGAATAGAAAAAGAGGACTGAAAAGAACACACACACACACACGTATTTTGGGGAGATTCTAGGCTCCTGTTACTGATGGAGTAACAGAAACTCCATGGAGTTACTGATGTGGGGCTGGAGGGAGAAATAAAGCACATTCATGTAAAATGGAAGCAAATACTCATATGAAGGGGATGACAAAGATACTGCTGAAGCTGAGGTGGCGTTCATTCCAACAGTCTCATTGGAAAGTTGCCAGTGAAAACAAGGAAACTCATGTGAATCAATTTAAATCTTTCAGAAGAAATGTGCTATAAAAATTTAAGTGAGTCTTGCCATTATTAAAGCCATTATTGCTAACATTTCTCATTATGAATGCAAAAGCAAGAAGGGGGGAAATGCTGATGAAGAAATCAGACAAATAATGGGGAGGAAGGCTGACAATATTCAGATAGGTAATGAATTTGGAAATATCTAACTCATACAGAACAATGGATTTGTTACATTCTTCCTTGGATTGTAAGAAGTATGAATTTTTAATAAAACATGTAGGCATTTATAAGAAATTACTATCTCCAGGGCATGGATATTAAGCTTAGCTGTCATAAGATCTGTGATATAGTGTTATATTTATCATTTCCATTTAAATAGAGTTTACAAAAGGTGCTTTTCACTGATATACATGTAAAAATGCAGTAAAAATGAAAAGACAATCCTATGTGTCTGTCTCCTGTGTCCCACTGGAACCAGTGTTTAGTAGATACTCTCATTAAATAAAACCTGCACATATGTAAAGTCAAGAACTCAAATGTTTTTATAAAAAGATTTTATTTTGTATGCTGATATGAAAATACTTAAAGGCAAATAAAATATTTAAAGGGAAATAAAATATTTTATAAGTAAAAACCTATGCATAGTGAAAATATGAAGACATAGAAATCTAGGTAAGAAAAATAATCCACACCGGAGGAATAAAGTCATAGGACTTACCCAAGCAAAAATCCCTGTTCAGTCCCTGTCTAAGCAGGGTTTGCTCACTTTTCAGTCAGGCTCAGCCTCTTCCAAATAATCAGATCATTTAAGGAAGAAAAACTAGATCTAAAGGGGAAAGATAAAAACATAGCTGAGGACTCCTTTTAGTGAACAGTTTTGTGAGTTTAAATTATTCACTTTCCGATTCACCCTTCTTCCTCTAGCAAAATATTCTCTGGTTACAAAGTGAATGAAACCTACATTATCACTCACAGTAAATTTCCATTTCTAGATCACTTTCCACCCATGCAGTATGTGCTTGCTCATCAAGTCATACTTTGAAGAACCTTGTCATAAATCATAAGAAAAGCAGTGAATCAAGTGAAAAGAGAAAAGATATTGGAATCAAATTCCATCTCAACCACTTATGATAGTGAAAAGTTTGGGCAAATATGTAATCTCTCTTTTTATGGTGGAATAATTGCACTGATGATTACTTCCTCAAGTTATGTTAGTATTTATCAATAGGTTCTTTCAACACACCCTGCACCCAGTTAATGACCCCCACCCTGTATTCACATCCTTTCCAAGGTAACTTATCATCTTCCCTGTCGATAGGTTAACTCTGTCCCTCACATTTTGAATTTGAGCTTCACTAGTGATTTACATTGGCTGGCAGTACATAGAACTAACAGCATTGTACTTCTACACACAGGTCTTAAGAGAATCTTACATTTGTGCAATCTCTTCCCTCCCCCCCCCCACAACCCCCCACCCTGCCTCCCTTTCCTGTAAGCATAAGGCCAGCAGCTTAGCCTGGGGGGAGCTGAAACATCACGTGGAGGATAACCAATATTGTGTCTGTTGCCACCCATAAGAAAAACTCGGACCCCACTTTAACCCAAGGAGGGGGCATGCCGGGGACCAAGGCCAAGATAGATCCAGGTCTTTTGGGGGCTGTTGGCCTGTAACATTCCCCACTGGACTTTTTGGGAATCAAATCCTCAATTCATCTGTGTCACTAGAGGGGGGCTGATAATTTTTCTCATTCAGGGCTGCATAGGGAACCCCCATTTTTCAGACTCAGACATCAGGCTCTCATCTCCAGGCACAAAACTCTTTGAGTCTCAGCAAGGTCATGGACAAAGCAGTTCTAAACATTTTGGAACATTTAGTCATGGCTCCACCCTGACTAAAGAGCACACAGCCTAATCCTCTCCCCAGATAAAAACTACAGCAAAGACTTAATAACGTTGTCCAAGGTGAGGGACTGTATTCATTTATTTGCTAGAACACCACCCCTTCAGTGTGTAAAGGTATTTTTTTCATTTACCAAATTTTGGCTAAAACATTTCTCAGGGCCAAGTATTTACCCCTAGAAAAAGGAAACTTCTGACCTGGACCTCCTCCCCCCTTCCAGAGGCTGTTTACCTTAGAGATTTGTTGCTTATATGGATACAGCCCTATCCAGTATGAGATTTGCACTCTCTCCACTAGATTTTCAAGAGCCATCCAGAGCTCACTGGACTGTCTGAACTGCAACACTTTCTAAGGCATGGCCTCTCTACTAATAGCTCTGGCACTCTCCACTCCCTCTGCGTATTTCTCAGTTCAACAAAAAGTCATTTTATTACTGATCTGTGGCCCGTAGGCTTAATCTTTAAATTTTTGAGACCAAACATCACTGAAGAAATTCTAGTAACAAAACTACAACAATATTCTTTCCAATGTCTTGTCATTTTTTCCCAAGTCCTACATGGCCATGTGGCTGCTATCAAAGATAGACAGAAAATCAAAGAAGCTGGAAAACCTGGAGCTTTCAGTTTTTTCAGGGGACAAAGTTGGAGCAGGAAAGAAGGGCACATTCACACATTCATTTCACCCCATGAATGGAGGGGGAGAAGAAGCCCCACCTATTGTAGCTCATCTCAGTCATTCTTCAAGCATTCACACACATATAATTCCAACCCATTTTTTAACCAGGGCAGCCTCAATTTCCCACTCAAGCTGCTACTTAGCTATAGGAGGCAAACAAATACTCCCCTAGAACCTATGAAGAGATAACTAACTCCACCCTCAGAGTTCTCTCAGTCACACCACACCCCTACACTCTCACACACTTTCTAACAGACCTGCTGGAAATATAATGTCTAAGGAGTTGGTCAGGCTCCTTCTTCCACTAAAACTGTAGTGGGATCCCCAAATCGATTATACCTTGCCTTAATTTGGGGTCTTAATATCAGCTTGTTTCAGGTGCCGATATTTTAGCACTGAGGTCTTAGGGACGGTGATTCTTCTTGCATTCTCTACTCAGGCCTTAATAGTACCGTGGTGGTGGGCTAATATACATATGAGTTTTTACTTTTCCCTGTGACATTTCCCCCCTTTTTCCCAAAGTCCAAAAGTCCAATTAAGACAAATCCCTCAAGGAGTTTCCTCAGGCTTTAGCAGTGCATTGACCAGCCAGCTCCCAGTATGTGGTGGGAGCAGGGCATGTTGACTGTCTTAAAAGTTACTTTTACTTCCTAAGGGGCAGTGAAGTCCTATTCAGCCAGCTATGATGACTCCAAGTGAGGTTTCCTTTCACTTTGCTGTATGTGTGGTCAGGATAGTGGTGGAAAGTTCTTTCTACCTTGGTTTTAGGGGGACCAGTTTCTGATTTTAGACCTAGGTTTGGTCTTCTTGATCTTCCAAAGAGAAAGGATGTACAGATACAAAAGACTAAACAGAACACAGTCAAATACTTCAGTGGAGATTTTCTTTCTACTCTTTCTAAGGTTTTTTTTTAAGGCCTGTATCTAATTTTTAACTTTTTTTTTATCTAGACATAGTAGATAACATTTAATACTGCACAAATTTTTCAGTGTAGACAACAGGTGATTCCTGTTGAGTCTTAAGGCTTTAAAGTAAATATAACTACTGTTCATAATTCTATATTCCTTGACCAGTCTCTTAGTCTCATTTAACAGATTAGTTTAGAAAAGCAGTTATGTCTCATTTTATAAGTTGACATTACAGATAAGGCTGGGATTTAATACAGGTGGGTCACAGCCTCTTTTCTTTTTGAACCATTTTTCTTTCTCTCAATTTCTCTCTTTACAAAACATAGTGAAACTAACTTAATTTCCAAAATAAACTGTACCTTTGGTATACTGGGTCTGATTATTTGCATAAAGTGCAGTAAGAATAATTAATTATTAGCCATCTAGGCTCTTTCCTTTAAAATTGGCTTTGCTGGAACCTTTTGTAAGGAATCTCAGGCTGGACTTTCTTGAAAGCCTTTCACAAGCCCAGGTTTCATCTGTGCCATTAGATACCTGTAGGCATTGGGTAAATTCCTTTTCTCTTGAGGTCCCCAAGCACATTTCGATTCCTAGACCTGTCAGCAAGCGACCTTCGTTACTTACCACAGGAAATGTTACTGACGAGTATCTGGCCAGTTCTTCAAAGGGCTTTTTTCATTGGCCTTATAAAGTTAATCTTAATTCCTTAATGCAGTCTGGATACTTCTGGAAATGCTATTCCAGTTAAAGCCTTGGTAAAATAATCAGTGCTTTTATCATGTCTTATAGAACAAAACAGATTCTTATTGAACTTATGCAAATAACTGTATTGTCAGAAATTAAGAATACTTACAAATGGCCTTTAAATTTTAGAGAAATCAAAGAGAGAGAAAAATACATGTTTCAGATTCTGCTCATAAGTACATACATTGCTTGAAAAGTTACAAATAGTTCAAAAGATAAAAATGGTTTTCTTGACTTCTGGAAAACAGAACACAGAAAGAATCAGCAATATTTTTAACAAAAACCATAACAAATCAACTTTGTTCCACGTATCTGATTTCTGTTCTGTTTGAAGCTAAGTTAGCAGTACTCATAGACATGTTTTATCTTTTTAACGAAATTTTTTAAAAGTCTGTTGTTAATCCAAAGGTATTCAATTTCCAAAGACATTAATATACATTAAGTCAGACCAGTATTTTATACTTTAGGACAGACTAATGTTTTATAATATTGGAACATACATATAACCATAATTCATACAAAATTAATTCCTTTCATATTTGACAATGTTTCTTATACATTTTAACAAATCAAATAAGTTTAACTTATTTTTCTCAGGTTTTCAGTGGTTTTAATATTTCAAAAAGACTAAATTCAGAGTTGTGTTTTGGTGCAGGTGGCCAATGCTGCAACTACTGTACTGCAGGTGCCAAGCTCCAAACTTAGAGTTTTGACTTTGGAAGTCACTGAATATCTCAAGTATTTCATGCATGTCCTCACCTCTAAGCCTTTGCATATGCTGTACTCTCTGTTGAAAACATTTTCCTTTCCTTTCTCTTCCACTACTCTCTGAAGTTAATACCTTCCCATTTTAAATATGTTGTCCTCTAGGACACCTGCCCTGATCCCCCATGTCTGGGTCAGGTCACTCTCTCTGTGATTGGACTTCCATTTGTTAACCAACACATTGTGCATATTTCCACTAGATTGTAAATTCAGCACCTTGTTTGCCATACTTGGTACTTAATAAATATTTGTGGAATAAATTAACAAAATTATTTCAGTATTTTATAATATCTCTTGGAAACCCTCAACACACAGATTTTCTACCTATACACACTTTGTCTCTCTCTTTCGATCTGTTGTAAAAGTGAACTGTCTAATGTATGGCTTATTAGGTCCTCGTTTTTTCAGTATATCATTTCAAATTAACCTGTCTTTTTTAAGTTTTGACATTGAATATTGGATGCCAGGTAAAATTATGATAATAAGTAACCTGATGATTTAAGGTGGGTGGAACAATCATCTGATTGTGAATGGTTGTTCTACTCTTGCTGTTCATGCATAAAACAGTCTACCTGACCCAGGGTAAATAACACAGAAAACATAATCCCTTGGAGCTATTTTGGTGATCTATTCTAGATTAGATCAGATGTTTAGGCAAATAATTACTGGACAATCAACTGTCTGACAGACTTAAAATTTTGATGAAGTAATGAATGTTACTAGGAGTTTGATTCAATTTTTTCCCACATCAGTATCAAATCCACAGTTGAATTAGTAATTATACATGGATTCATTTTTTCCCATCTATCGACTGCTTGGTATGTTTCTTTTGTGTTTCTCTCTTTTGTAATGAGTGTACATCAGCACAAATCTTTGTAAGACAACAAACATGTTCCTTTCTGGGCCCTCTTCTCTGGCCATGTAAGTACATAATAAACTCTTCCATACAAGAGAATGAACGAATGACTCCATTTATTAATCTATCTTTTATCCACTCATTCCCTTATCCAACAAAAGCTCAGACAAGTCATCTTACCACAGGGGACATGCAAACACAATTTATTCAGAAATCTATCCTTCTTAGTAAAAGAAAACATCTTCCAGATCATCCTGCTTTATTCCAAGCTCCTCTATTCAGCCCTCAGAACTCCAGTATGAACTGCTATGCCCATCACCATCATCAACATGCCAAAGCAGGGAGACATTTTTATTTTTATCTAGATCAAAACAATCTTTAAAAAACATATTTAATTAACAAATAAAAATTGTATATACCCAAGGTGTACAATGTGATGATTTTATATTCATCTGCATTTTGTGTACTGATTACCACAGTCAAATTAATAGCACATCTGTCACTACCCACAGTTCCCTTTGTGTGTCTAT
This sequence comes from Perodicticus potto, assembly GCA_963574655.1. Taxonomy (NCBI): domain Eukaryota; kingdom Metazoa; phylum Chordata; class Mammalia; order Primates; family Lorisidae; genus Perodicticus; species Perodicticus potto. The sequence goes on from CAUYRH010034613.1 coordinate 8,009, forward strand.
TGTGGGAGGGTGGGGAACATATGTAGCAAGAAGATTTTTAATTTTCTTATTAAATTTCAGGTAAACAACACAATATTATTAACTATAATCACCATGCTGTACAATAGATCCCCCAAACCACACTAGTCCTTTGTAGAATTATTAGTCCATGAATAAAAATTTAGTTTTCTTTCTTTTTTTTTTTTTTTTTTTTGTTTGTTTTTTTGTTTTTTTTTTAAATGCCTGGCTATTTTGTGTTGCAGTAGTCATTTTTTTTTTTTTTTTTTTAGCTGGCCTGGGCCAGGTTTGAATCTGCCACCCTCGAAACATGTGGCTGGCACCATAACCACTGTGCTAAGGAAGCCGAGCCAAAAATTTAGTTTTCAATGAAGCAAAATTCATATATAGACATCCATTACATTTATCATTTAAGTTAGGTCTATATGTATATTTCTGTAATTTGTTTTGTGTACCTAGTTAAAATATCATGTCACCCTAGCAAATATTAGAATGTTATATCTGATCTTGTCAAGTTAATGGTCCTTTGGGATTTTGACATATTCTCTGTTCTTCCCAGTTATATGACATCTGCAATTTTGATGAATATGTCATCAATCTTTGCATCAAAGAAACTAATATAATGTTAAACAGAAATTAAAAAAACCCTTAATTAATGCTCCATAAACTTGTAAGGATTCATGCTAGTCACTAAAGATAGGAGGCAGAATTCATCTGTCACTGATCAAAGAAACTGGTGATTTAAAAAATAAAACACTCTTCTTTCCTATAAAGAATATGTGTCTTTATTTCAGGGCTGATTAAAACTGTTTATCAGTCTACATATAGTGATATAATTCTATATTATTCAAAGTATTCAATGTTTTGTTAATAGTACCTCCAATAAAATATACACCACATAGTTCCTTCAAGGACACTATGTGGAAATTTTGGAGAGCTGCTTGCAAACTTAAACTTGAGGATTTTTAGAGTTCCTGAGGCTGAGTGCTCAAAATATCAAACTTCTCAGGCAATTTCCCTGCTAAATCAGAGATTGTCAAGAACAGGATCCAGTATGTACTCATTTCAGAATATCAATAGTGTTGTTATGCTGTTTTATCTTTATATAAATATTTATTAAATTCTTACTGGATTGTAAGCACAGCAACTAAGGGTATTCAGTGCTTAAAATATGTACATGTAAATTTAAAAAATTTGTCCCGTCTTCAAGGTTATTGCAGTGTAATTAAAAGGTAGAATGTTATGTAAGTAAACAAATGCAATAGAGTATTATACATATAAATATCCATAGTATAGGAAATGTACAAGAGAAAAAATTACCATTGTCCTCAGAAAATATCAGAAACGGATTTATAGAAACAGAAATGCTTTAATCAAGTTCTAAATAATAGCATCAATTACAATACCAGCAATAATAACTGAAATGCATTAGCCCCTTCCTTATCTCATGCAATCCTCTTAACACTTTACTTGGTAGGCATTATTATCACCTCAAACTAACAAATTAAAATTTTAGTAGCAATATTGTTAATTAACAGGTATAACGTCTGACTGCTTATAAATCATGGAGTTGAGACTTGAACCCAAGGTTTTCTAGGTCCTGAGTTGTCATTCCTTTTTATTTTTAACTTTTAATAGACAAATAATAATTGTATATATTTATGGGCACAATGTGAAGTTTTGATATAAGTTTCATTGTGGGATGATTAAATCAGGCAAACTGAAAAATTTGGCACCTCACATATTTGTCATTTTTATGATGAAAATAATTAACATCCATTCTTTTAGCAATTTCGAAATATAAAATGCACCATTATTTATTATAGGAACCTTTGTGCACAATAAATCACTGAAGCTTATTCCTTCTGTCTCCCTGAAACTTTGTACCCTTTAACTAACATCTTTCCTTTCTCCATCTACCATCCTCTGGTAATCACCATTCTACTTTCTGCTTCTGTTAAGCTAGACATTTATAGATTCCACTTGTATAAATGAGATCATGTGGCATTCATAAGTATTACACTATCAGTGATATTTCAGATGACTCACATGCTGTAGAGAAACAAAACTTAAGGAAAGATTTATTTTATTTTCTTTAATTTTTTTTATTAAATCATAACTTTGTACATTGATGCATTTATGGGGTTCAGGTTACTGCTGCAATATACAATGTGAAATGCTTACATTGAACTAAGTCCATCGCAATTATACTCATTTCTTAACATTTGGGAAACTGCAAGAGACCAGAATGGCTACAATACTTCCTAGAACGAAAGTAGGAGAGCAGGAGCTAGATCAAGCTTTTACTGCATTCAGAGTTTCTTCCCTCTAGACTCTAGGTAATAAGTGTTCATACAAGTGCCAGCTGTCAAGAGTGAGTCAGCTAGAGCAAAGGAAGGTAATGCCAGATTTATGTTCTGAAGTCTGGGTAGGTGGCTGTATACCTAACAGAATGTGGAATATGAAAAGGAAAACAGTTTTTCTACAAAAGAGAACAAAGATGAAGGTATTGAATCATGGTGTCTGTAAAACACAGTAGTGTCTGGAAGGCGGAAAGTATATGAGTCAGAGTTTGGGAAACACTGAGCTCAGTGTGGAGTTTACTGAGGTCCTAGATGTGACTCGCCTACCTGTACATTTGAAACATGCAAGTGATTAAAACTGATTCCAAGAAGACTGTACAGCATGAGAAGACGGGCAAGAATAGAGCTTTCAAGAAACATCACTGATTAGAGTAGAGTCAAAATCCCCTCTTCTGAGCTCTCACAGTCTCTGTGTGCTGTGTTTTTTTAAATTAGCACTATTGCAAATTTACAATTATAGACATCTTACTTGAATAATATCTTGTCCTCAATAGACTAAAAGTAAGAGCACAGCTTTTCCTAACCATTGTATTTCCTGCAGCTATCATGTCAGCACACAGTACGTGCTCAATCCTGAATAAATAAGCCAGAAAAGAAAACAGATAAACTCACCAGAAAAGTGAAACGACAGGCAGGAGAGAGCGTGGGCAAGGGATACCAAGGTTTCAACAATAAATATCCATCAGAACAAAAATTAATCTTTGAAAAAAGGTTGACAGTCTCACCACAACACAAGAAGGGACACTATACAAGGAAGCAGAGAGTGTCAGAGGGTGCTACCCTAGACGAAGGTAAAAGAGAGCTAAGTAAAATAAGAAAGAATTAAACAAAACCCAAAAATACAACAAAGAGTCAATATCCCCATTGGAAGCAATAAATAGAAGAATAGTCACCGCTAAAATCTGGAGCTATGATGTACAAGACAAATTCGAGAAGCTTCTCCAAAAATATGGAGGACAGGAAAGGCATTAAAGTTATACAAATACTGAGAATAAAAAGTTGAAGTCCAACATAATTATTATAGCTATTCCCTAAAATAAGCAAAGCAATTAAACAGAAGCAATATTAAAAACATAATTGAAAATTTTCTTCATTTGTAAAAAAGGATAGTTGCGCTCACTAGAACTAAACAATATCAAAGAAAGGTATTTCACACCCAAACATTCCTGGAAAACTCTTATATTAAAGTATAAATAAAAGTACCCCAATAAACTGAAAATTTACCTTAAATGAATAAAATAAAAAATAATCAAAAACATAAACGAATAAGGGTAAATTGTACATATATCTAAACATCTATATTTTTATCAACCAGACATGTAGAGAAGGGGAGAGAACAGGTGCTTTGGATAGGGCTTCATATGGTTTTATAAGATTCTTCATCTTAATTTCAGGGAAATTCAAAGACCCCATTTTATTTTTTACTTTGATAACTAGATAAATACAACTTCAAAGAAACTCCCCTCAATCGATTCCAAAAAGCAGAAATTGCACAGTTCATATTTTCCAATGAAAATCCACTAAAGCTTCAAAAAATTTTAATGTTTAATATAAAAAGAATAATATCTTGATAATTGAAAACACTCTAATACTCTTGTAAATAACTGCTTGGTCAAACTAAAACTATAATAAGAATGAGGTCACTATGCATCAAAATTCATTATAAATTTCTAGGACTGACTTCAGATATAAATTCAGTTTTAAATACTTCTTTAGTATTATTTATAATACTAAAAATTGGAAATAACATAACAACAAGGCAATGGTTATTATTCAAACATTGAAGCTACATTTTTAATCTTTTTTAAATGGTACGGGAAAAACAGTTCACAATATCATATGAAAAAATGCAACATCAAAAAATTACAAACCTGGCTCGGCACCTGTGGCTCAACGGGTTGAAGCACCAGCCACATACACCTGAGCTGACAGGTTCGAAACCAGCCCGGACCGCCAAACAACAATGACAGCTGCAACAACAATAAAAAAAAAAAAACTATAAAACTTAAAAAAAAAAAATTACAAACCTATATAATACCATATATGGTTAAATGAGAGATAATACACAATATTAATCTCTCTGAAAATTTGGAGGGAAATAGAAAGTAAGGGATAGAGAAAGAATGATGTAAATTTATGTGAAAAAAGTAAAGTTTGAGGGTCAAATTTACTTTCCAAAGGCCAAATCTCTTTTGAAAAACAGATATGATTCACATATTTTTAAAATGTCTTATTCTCATCAATACAATTTTCTAAATAAGTATCCATCTCCCCCGTTAGCACTTCTCCTCATAGAACTCCCTGCAGTGTAACTTCACATTTGCTGTGTGATCATATGGCCTGTACCCCCCTCTGCAGGATACTGAGCAGGGTTCTTCTTGGGCTCCCAGTGTGTCTCCAAGGCCCCCACTCCACACACTGCCCGGCACAGAGTAGGTACTCAACTATTTGCTGAGTAATTATGAATGAATGAATGAATGAATGAAAAAAACTGCAGTAGGGGCTCCCAGGAGGGAGAGATCCCATCTCAACAGGGGAAGGAGGGGCACCAAAGCCAGAATTTAGAGAATGGATGGCACTGGGCGGGACTATGGACTATGACCCCGTGGATTCGGAGACTCAGAGAGGCAGGAAAAATACAACTTGCCTTTGCTTCAGCTCCCTGACATCAGAGATGGACTCCTCACTGGGTGACCAAAATGAGAAATACCAGACTTCCCAGGTTTGAGTCGACAATAATTCACTCTGTGATCTTAGACAAGTTGCCAAATCTGTGTTTCCTTGTACCGTGATAGTGACAGCAACACCAGCACATCTTCAGGGTCAGCCTGAGGACGCAGAGTGATCTCCACTGCCAGGAAGAGCCAGTCATCATGAAAGAATACTTAAATGTTAATGGCAGAGAGGTGTATGCCACATTTTTTGGTTAATAATTTGAAGAATATTTTTTTCAAAAATTTGTAGCATTCACTTGGTTCTACTTTAATTACTAATATTCTAACATAAATCTAGAAGGTATCTCAAAGGTACCTGGCATCTATAGGGAAAATGGAAAATTATAGCAAAACATACCTTTATTTACAGAATATTCATTACAAAATTTTACAAAATATCAACAAAATATTTCTCTATGTGTTGATATACAAGATAAAAAATGTAGAATGATAAAATATATTGTTTTGTTAATTTTCCTTTATATGGAGACCTTCGGGATACCTTGTGCTATGATTCTGATGAACTTAGGGAAAATCACACTTGTTATCATTATGGAGCTGTAATACGGTGTAGGGGTGAGGAGAAACTTCCCTTTCTCCTGTAAGGTTGCTGAAAGATCAATTCACAATTAAGGCAGATTAATAAGAGAAATGTGTATTTACCAAGCACATAGGGATAATCACAGAGTGATTGCCCAACATCCCAGTGGGATCCAGATATTTTTATACATGCCTTTTGGAGGGAAGCGGGGAATATGAGGAATACAGGTAATTCTTTTAGGAGTGAGAAATGAAACAAGGGAGAACAAAGAGTGGGAAAACACATTGATTTGTAAATTAACCTGAGAGGCAGGTGTGTATTTAAAATAATTTAGCCAGGTCTAGTGCATTCTTGATCATGTATTTTTTTCTGCAGCATACTGAAATAACAGGGCAAGGGAGGAAAGTTAATTCCCCCTTTGATCTTTTGATCAGCTCTGCCTGGTTTATGCAGATACAGGGAAATCCCCTTCTAATGCTTTTTGATCTCAAATGGCCTTTGATTTAAAACATTATTTATACCAAGGAGTCATATTTTGGCCTAATATTTCCTGAACTCCTCCAGTAGACAAATAATTTGATCTCTATAGACACAGATGTCGTTATATATTCTGAAGATAAATTTTAAGAAGAAGTGCTGAAATTGGATAGCCTATCTATATTAGGTAAATCTCATTGTAAGTATATCTAAAAAGTCTGAAACAAAAGTTACAGTTAATAGTATAAATGAGTAAGAAGAGAAATTGAATTTTCTAATGAAACAGAATTCCTCAGTTCATATCAAACACAGTACTTATTTCACTCTAACTTGGTAGAAAGTCTTTGGCAGCCAATAAATTAGATATAAAAATTAGTACTATTTAACAAAGAATCCAAAATTCACAATAAACCTGGTTTTCAAATATATACCAAGCATTGAATATTAAAGTCAGTATTAACATACAGCCATTCAAAGCTGAAAGTCTATCATACACGCATGCCAATAACATGCTTTTGCCTGCCTGAGATTTTCAATATTTACTTTTCTCTTTAATGGGTAGCAGCATCATTATCTCTGAGCAAATAAAGGAGTACTGAGGCATACATAAAATAGCAAGGGATGATAGAGTATTGTGGAATTCCATAATTTGAAACCTTTTTCTGGAGTATATGGAGATTTTAGTAAACACAGCAGACAAATGTTACTTTTGTGACTATTTATATGGAACTTCACAAAGAACCAGCCTGTGAATAAAAGCTTCAAAAGCCTGAATTTATTATTCATTGGCATTATCCCTTCTTTTGCAGTTATTCAAAGAAATGCCCTCAAGAGAACTGACAAAGAAAGGGCCATCCTATCACTATGGAAGGCAGATAAAAGTCACTGCTAATACTGGTTTCCTCACCCTTTTGAATGTGGGAGGCAGAATAATAACCAGGCAAAGAAAGTATGAAGACTGTGGATATGTTAGGTTACCCGGCAAAGGGAAATTAAGTTGCAAATGAATTATAGTTGCTCAGTAGCAACTGACCTCAAGATGGGAAAATTGTTTTAGATTGTATGTGGGGGCCAAATACAGTCAGAAGGGTCTTTACAAGTGGAATAGAGAGGCAGGAAAGTCAGCATTAGAGGAATATTTAAAGATACTGCCCTGTTAGCTTTGAAGATGCAAGGTAGCCCTGAGCCCAGGAATGTTCTCTAGAAGTCACTAGAAGCTGGAAAAGGAAAGGAAACAGATTTTCTCCTAGAGCATCCAGAAGGAACTCAGCCCTGCTGACACCTTGATTTTAGCCCACTGAGATCTGGGTCAGATTTCTGACCTCTAGAACAGTAAGGTAATAAATTTGTGTCACTTAAGCCACTAAGTGTATAGCAATTTGCTATAGCAGTAACAGGAAAAAAGTACTGATTACATTACAGAAATACAAGTCCTAAAGAAAAAAAATCCAGGAGGAGAAGTTTTCCTTCTTCTCAAATTGAAATTGCAAGATGAAACTAACATCTTACAGCCACCTGATCTTTGATAAACCAAACAAAAGCATACACTAGGGAAAAGAATCCCTATTCAATAAATGGTGCTGGGAAAACTGGAAACCATAGGTAAAAGGCTAAAACTAGACCTGTACCTTTCACCACTTACAAAAATTGATCCTAGGCTGTTAAAAGATTTAAATCTAAGTCATGAAACAATAAAAATCCTATAAGAAAATGTGGGAAAAACTCTTGAAGATGTTGGCCTGGGGAAAGATTTTATGAAGACTTTCATAGCAATTGCAACAACAACAAAAATAAATAAATGGAACTAAATTAAACTGAAAAGCTTCTGTACAGCTAAGGAGACAACAACCAAAGCAAATATACAACCTGCAGAATGGGAAAAAACATTTGCATATTACATATCTGACAAAGGCCTGATAACTAGGATCTGTAGAGAACTCAAATTAATCAACAAAAAAGGAGTAAACAAACCCATCTATCACCAGGCAAGAGACATGAATAGAACCTTCTCTAGGAAAACAGACAAATGGCTAATAAACAGATGAAAAAATGCTTATCATCCCTAATCATCAGAGAAATGCAAATCAAAACCTCCCTGAGATATCACCTAACCCCAGTGAAATTAGTCTACATCACAAAGTCCCAAAGTTGCAGATTCCTGCATGGATGTGGAGAAAGAGGAACACTTTTACCCTGTTGGTGGTACTGCAAACGAATGCAGCCTCTTTGGAAAGAAGTATGGAGAATCCTCAAAAAACTCAAACCAAACCTCCCATTTGACCTCACAATCCCACTAGTAGGCATCTACCCAGAAGAAAAACAAACCATTTCATTATAAGACATTTGCACTAGATTGTTTATTGCAGCTCAATTTATAATCACCAACACAAGACATGGAAATAGATTATATGACACATGATATGATGGAGTATATGGGAAAATAAGGGAATATAAATTAGGCAAATAAAAATAGGGAAACTATGTACTGCAACTACACTCCTTTAACTAACAGTATTTACATTAATGATACAAACATAAATTATCTATTTAACTAAAAATAGTACCAGGACTACATTCAGAGGATGGAATGAGAACCCTTAAAATACACTCTTAGCAGTTTTCAAGTATACAATACATTGTTATTAGCTACAGTCACCATGTTATGCAATATTTCTCTTGAATTTTTACCACAAATAACTTTGTGAGATAATCACAGTTAGCTTAATTTAGCCATTCCGCAATGTAGAGATAATCCAAACATCACGTTTTACATTATAAATTATACACTTTTTATTTGACAATTAAAAAATCAAAATTAAAAAAAATGAATAGGGAAAGCGGGTGGAAATACAAAAGAATTAACTTACAGATCATAAAAAATACTCAACATATCACCAATCAGTAAAAAATCAGAAGTTAAAACACACTATATAGAAAATCATGAAAATCATAAGAATGAAGCATTAAAAACCATGCCCTTGGAGACTGAAATTGGATGGGAGTCAAGGAACATGCTGTTTTTCATTATAATTACTTTTTGTATTATCTTATTCTGTTAAAAAACCAGGTGCATACATTAATAAAAACTTCCATAAATTAGTTAAGATATCAAACCTCTCATAATTATTAAATCAGAATCCCATTTGACATAAGAAACATCCTGTACTAAAAGTAACATGTTTACATATTTATAAACATAAAAATTCACACTCACCCGCACACACACTCCTTCACACTCCTTAGGTGTGCTATTTATGTGTGGTCATAGGGCTGCCTATTAGTGCACTTATTTGCATCTTTGAGGGGGTGCTATTATTTCCCCCACACATATAGTACAAACTGAAGAAATGGATTTGATTCAGATTATCCCCTGCTAACCACCTCTTCACAAGAAAATAATAGTGTTTTCCTAAAAACCTGTAAGCTATTTTTTAAATCTCCACATGAATTTCCATTACCCTAGCATGAAATATTTAGAGTGGGAGATTATTATAGGAAGGTTATATGACTTTCTCTTATCCTGCAGTGATCAGATATTTCAGAAAGAAAAAAAGACATTGCACTTAGGTCAGCAGACTAAGTCATCCATTGAATGCAAATACAACTAAAAGCCACATATTCTGTTTATTCTAGGAGGGCAAACATTCAGCAAGCCTCTGTAACACATCTTAATATCATCAAAAGCAGACTTGGAAAATCTTTCCTTTCCTATAGAAAATTAATTCCTTCCAAATAAATCCTATGGGTTTTCACACCGTGGTTTTGTAAATATTAGAACATCACAGCTGAAAGTAATAAAAAAAAAATCTAAAAATCACAATAAGGAAGAGCAACATTAAAATGACTGCAATAGGAAAATGTATTGGTTCACTTCCCTGAAAGGCCAAGGATTAGCAAACTTTAGGGTCAAGGTGACACAGTGACCCTACTCCTTGCAATCCTCTTATATGCACCCGCATCCCTGTCTCAGCTTCAACCTCCGGGGGGTATCAAGATTGTGACATCAGTTCCAAACCAGAGATAAAAGAAAATTCCACAGCTGTCCCATAAGCTTAAAAGCCTTATTCTTTCATTAATCCTGTCATTCTGAAGCTTTGTTTGACATGTAAGGACTTTTCTAATTCTGGAAAGACTGCGCATCCCAGAGAAGACAATTCCTAGACCTCTAAGAGGACTCTCCTGTGAGTGCTCCTTTGATATGCAAACCAACCAGCCCACAGTCCACACCCACAACCACATCCTGTATCAAGCTCTTACATTGCAGGCCACTTTCCACCTGCCCTACCACCTCAAAGCCAGGTATCAGAAAACTAGGAACCCCATTCCCCAGAGCCTGTTGAAATTACTTAAACTAGTCAATTCTAAACCTTACCCTCCCTTGCCTGGAGCTTCCCAGGGAAACCCCAACAGAGGCCCCTACCTTGTTTCCCCTTGGCAACTTCTGCCTCTTGAGGAAAGCAGGGTCCCTATGTGGCCTTCATGACATGACATATTCCTTCTCTTGGGATCTGTGGGAATAATAAACTAACCCTTGAACAGCAGTTGTTCTCTAGTCTGTTGACTTTACCATGCCTAAATAAGAAAAAATCGACATTTTGACTTCCTGACTTAATTGCCAATATTAGACCACACATTGGTTTGCTCCTGAACCAATCATTGGCAAAGAGGATAAAAATTACACTTAGACATGAGTTGTCCCAAACTGCATGAAGGACACTCTTGGGTGCCACAATAAACTTACACAGATGCTGCAATGTAATTTATTTGTGAAGAAAATGTAATGATAACATCTGTAGGACACCACACAAATCATTCACAGTTTTAACATAAGAGCCCACTACATTCCTTCCTTTCAATGATGTCATGCCTTTGGAAAGCTGGGTTTTTTGTAGTTAACAGTGATAAAAAGTAAGCATTGCACAAAAATCAATGAGGATGAGGCAATGAGGGCTGTGATTTACAATCTGAGTCCATGTTTGAGAATTTATATTTGGAACTGCTAGGCATTTCTTTTAACTAAGAGATATCAGGAAAAAATTACATTCTGAGGGCATGAGAAGCCAAAAAATTTAGGAATCTCTAACAGAAAATCAAACTCAAAGTCTGCTAGGGAGGTCAACTTCTCTGAACCTGGGCATCATGGTGGACATCTGAAGAAGATTGTGATTCTGTTGGGAATAGTACAGTAGAAGTTCTGTAGTTGACCACCTCCTTAGGTTGACCTGTTTTCATAGAACAAACATGCCTCGCATGTACACATCAGCACTGCAGGCCTAGTTCCTTATGTTGACCATCTCTGCATGTTGCCCAGATTTTTTGGGTGGTCAACTTACAGAGCTTCTACTATACTATTATTTTTCATCAAATCATCAGGTGCATTTCTTTTATTAAGAAGTAAAAAATACTATCAAGTAGTCTGAAATTTTCTACAGGTCAAAAATACATTGGTTATCTTTTATTAGACCCCAATTATATGCAGGTGCTCTATTTACCTCTAATTCTAACAATAATCACAAAAAATAGATTTTATTATCCCCCATGTTGCAGATAAGTAAACTGAGCCCAGTAAGATTAAAGTCATTTAGCCAGTAAACATTGGTGCACTTCTATCTGACTTAATGCCTTTCTATCTTAATTTTTACATTTTTAAAGTATTATTTCACTTTTTGTTTCACCAATTCTGTGAAAAGCTCTCTTCTCTCTACCCTAAACTATTCTGATTGATTCTTCTTTTAAGCCGTTTTACACTTTCAATTTTCATTTGTTAGATTAAAAATATCTCCTTTCTCTATATTATCTTCCACATTCCCAAATTAAGATTTTCCTTAAAACTCATCCCTCAGTCTTTTGCTTTCAGCACTTTCTGCATCACTTCTGTGCATGTGATTCTCTTATCTCTTACATACATTCTGCCATATATATGTTCTACCACATTCATACTTCCCAGTGGACATTTCCACTTGGATGTTCTACCATATTCCATACCTTCCATTGGACATTTCCACTTGGATATCTTGCTTTGGCATCAGAATCATCACATCTGAACTGAACCCATTGCCCTCTGTCCCAAACCAGCACTGGTCTCATAACTCCCCTTCGATGGCAATGCTTGTCCTAGTCATCTAGACTTTAAGACTCAGATGCCTTTTCCTGGCCTTTCTCCCTTTCCTGGCACATCTCATCTGAGTTCATTCAGCCTTCTCTTACAATCGATTGTTTTTGCTTTATGTTTCTTTCGTTGTAGTTTTTATTTATCTTAATCTTATTGTTAATTTCATTATAAATTATGCATTAATTAATGTTTACTTGATTAAATCTATCTTCTGTTTTTCTCACTTGTTAACAGATGGAAGGTTTCTACCTATAACAATCAGTCATAATGATGTCATAACTCCTAAAATAGGTAATAATGATGTCATAACTCATATGACATCATAATGATGTCCTAACTCCTAAAATAGGTAATAATCCCTATATTGGCAGGGGACATGTGAAGCACAGTTTAATTTTCTTAAAAATTATAGTAAATTTTTCATAGATAGATATAGGTGATGTAAACTCAGTTATAGATAGATATAGACATAGATAAGCATAGATAGTACTCAATTATACCTATTGAAAGAGTAGCAGAATTCATTTGTAGTATTTCCTTTTTTCTTTCAAGTTTATTCAACTCTTTGAACTATTACAGTCTATTATTCTTCTCTATTTCCTTTTCCAATATTGTTTTAATAAATACTGCAGTATTCCAGGTGTGATTTTAAATCATTTACAGAAAAAGTTCAGTGATAGTCTGTCTAAATTGCTAAAATTTTCTTTTACCAAAATATTTTCTGCATTATATTCCTGTTTTTAAGCTGTCAGCATTTTAATATTCTCCCACTGATTAAATATCTATTAGACTGCCTTACAGAAATAGAAATTTGTTTTTCTTATCTCACGCTTACTATAAACTAGGTTAACAGAAGCTGGGCATGACACTAAGAAATGGAGTTGATCATTTGGTTTTTACAAATCTCCCACAATGTAGCTTAGTAGAGTCTCCCCTTAGTATGATTAATTAAATATTATTAATTATTTTTGCTATACAAAAATAGGCAATACCCAACTTCAAAGGGTCTATGCTTTCCGACTTCCTAGTGAATTAGGACACTTCTTAATGCTAACAACATTTGTGGAACAAAGGTGCTGGAGGAGGGTTCTATATCAAGCTCTAACAAAGCCTATTAAGTGAAATAAAATTTAATGTCAGTTTATTAATTATACATAATTCAAATTTTAAAATTCTAATGTAAAGAGAGAGAATCTTTTTAAAAGATTACGTATTATCAATTTTCCCTTTAACATTATCTGCACCCTTTTAAATGAATTCTATCTTTAAAGTTTTGACTTCTAGGCTAGGCACCTGTGGCTCAAGCGTCTAAGGCACCAGCCATGTACACCTGAGTTGGCAGGTTCAAATCCAGCCAGGGCCCACCAAACAACAATGACGGCTGCAACCAAAAAATGGCCAGGCGTTGTGGCGGGCACCTGTAGTCCCAGCTACTTGGGAGGCGGAGGCAGGAGACTCACTTGAGCCTAGGAATTGGAGGTTGCTGTGAGCTGTGATGCCACAGCACTCTATCCAAGGTGACAGCTTGTGGCTCTGTCTCAAAAAAAAAAAAAAAAAAAAAATTGACTTCTAAAACTAACGAGATTCTTTCAGGATTCTTCTGTACCAATCAGGGAATTACGTTTTGGGTTTTCTATAATGCAAAAAGACATCAAATAGAGCAGTGCCTGTGGCTCATTGAGTAGGGCGCCGGCCCCATATACTGAAGGTGGCGGGTTCAATCCCAGTCTCGGTCAAACTGTTAAACAGAAAAATAGCTGGGCTTTGAGGCAGGCGCCTGCTACTCAGGAGGCTGAGGCAAGAGAATCACCTAAGCCCAGGAGTTGGAGGTTGTTGTGAGCTGTGTGACGCCATAGCACTCTACCAAGGGCGATAAAATGAGACTCTGTCTCTACCAAAAAAAAGGACATCAAATAGACTTTGAGGTCCAAAAGGCCACACATATTTTTAATTCTATCCTTTCTATTTAACAAGATGTTAATTAACAAACCTCTATGAATAGTATGTATGTATCTTCAAGCATTTGTTGAGCACGTAATGAAACCTTCATGACAGGAAAGCATCGAGCATCTCCTGGTACTCAGTAGACATGCTATACATAAATTGTGCTTGAATAAATTACTGGTACAAAATTTAAAATAAGGTTTTGAAACAGAACTGTTGTAAAGACTACGAAGGAGTATAAAACCAAACTTAAACCTTTGTCTGCCTTTCTGCATTTAATTTAGTCAAAAATCACTTGCTGAGTCCCTTCTGTGTGCAAGTCTCAGTGCTAAGAACAGGAAGATACTTACTTACTGATCTCAAGAGGAATAAATGTAGTTGTAGGAAGAAACACATGAGAATAAAATTACAAGAAAATGCAGTAAGAATATTTTTTCTAGTGACTTCAATAAATTGACCAGACATTTTGGTATTATGTGGACATAGCCATAGTCATTTTTCTAATTCAAAAAAATCACTTTATGTGTAGATTATGCAGATGGTTGGTTTTCAAATTGGTACCACTCTGGGGAATAAGAAAAAGGATAAGCAGATGGGAATCTGGTTCTTCACCCTATTCCAATGCAAGCAAAGCAATTCTGCTTTTATTATTTTTACATAATGGGGTTAAAGTCAATAGCGTATTGATAGAAAAAACCCAGAGAAAAAAATATAGCTTGAAAGTTACTGATGAGAACAATCATTCCACTAAAGCAAACTAGTCAAGTCAAAATATCATACAATATGCACATATAATCTCCAAATTTTAGCAAGAGTGTCGTGACAAGTTCTCTCTGCACAAGTGACCTTTAAGCTAAGACATAGAGAATAAAAAGAAACCAACTCTTCAAGGAGTTCAGGGAATAGCATTCCAGATAGAAGGAGTAATCCACACAAAAACTTAGAGTTGGTAAAGGGTAGAAAACAACTTTAAGGAAGAAAAAAGGCAGCCGGTGTGGCTGAAGTATTGTAAAAAGAAGGAAGTAAAACAGGACAATATTGGAGAGATAGGTAGGTTTGAAATTATTCAGGGCCTCATAGGTCACGATAAAGAGGTTGGATTTTATTCTACATGCAGTGAAAAGTTACTGAAGGATGTTATTAGGGAGTCTTCTTGAAAATTTGCGGTGGTGTCTGTATAACAATAGAGTTGTAGGAAGTAAAAACCAATAAATAAGTTGAAAGGTATTGGTATACTGAAAGGGAGAGATCATGGTGTCTTGGATTAGGGTCATGACAATGGCGTTGCAGAGATATGAATACGGACAGAGCCTCCATAGTTTACCATCTCCCTACATTGACCATCTCCTTAAGCTGACCAAGTTTTCATACACTGGACATACACCACATGTACGTACCAGTATAATAGGCCTAGTTCCTGATGTTGACCACCTCCATATGTTGACCAGTTTGTTATAGTCCCTTGGGTGGCAACTTGCAGAGGTTCTACTGTATTTAGAAGATAAAATCTTCACAAATTTGCTGGTGGATTGTATATAGTAGATAAGGAAAAGAGAGAAACTGAAGAGGACCATTCTAATTTCATGAGCAATAGGTAGTGCCATTTACTGAGTGAAGACTGAGGGGAGATAAGTCCGGCTGAAAAGATCAAGAGCTCTGCTTTGGACACATCTTGAGATGCCTGTTTGACAGCCCTGCACACTCTCATCTTGAGATGCCTGTTTTGTACATCAAGGAGGTAGATAGTATTGTAATAACAACTGAGAATTATTGAGCACTTTTATTACATATGGAGTAACATTCAAAGTTCTTTGCAAGTGTTAAATCATTTACTCCTCCAAACAACTTATAAAGTAAGTACCATTAGTATTCTCCTTATTTTATAAAAGGAGAAACTTAAGCACAGAGACAGTATGCACCTGGCTCAAACAACTTGTAGATGGTTAAGCTGGGGACCAAGTTCACATGGTCAGGCCCCGAACCTACATTTTAACTTCTATCCCCCACTTCCTGCACCCTGGGGCCTAGGAGAGCAGTCTCCATTGTAAATATATATATATATTAAGTTATTAATTAATTTATAAGCTTTTAAATTCAAAATGTACTTACTGACCACCTGCTATGAGCCCTCAGGAAGCACACAACACATCAAGGTGTCAGATGATGATAAATGTTATGAAGAAGCTGAAATAGTGTGAGGAAAGTAGGAATGCCTAGAGTTGGAGTGAGTGTGATTTTATAGCAAGGGATGGTCTCTCTGAGAAGGTGACATTTGAGCAAGGACAGAAAGGAAATGAAGGTTCAAGCTATGCATATTTCGGACAGATAGAAGTGTCACAGAGAACAGTAAGCTCAAAGGCCCTGCAGCAAAAGTCTGCTTAGTGCACATAAATGTCAGCAAGGAAGCCAGGGTGACTGCAGTAGAATAAAGTAGGGAAAATACTAGAGGGAGACTAAAGAGATATTAAGTCATCAGAGTGGAATAGAGACGATAAAGCCATCTGACTAGATGACACCACCTGTGTAGAGTTTAGAAAAAGAAAACCTGCCCTTGAAGCATTTGTGATTTAAAAGTCAACTAAAGGAAGAGAGGGTGGCACCTGTGGCTCAGAAGAGTGGGGCGCTGGCCCCATATACCGGAGGTGACAGGTTCAAACCCAGCCCTGGCCAAAAACTGCAAAAAAAAAAAAGAAAAAAGGAAGAGAAAGTCACAAAGAAACAAAAGAAACATAGAAGGAAAGGTCAGCAAGCAAGAGGAAAAACAGAAGAGTGTGATATCAGAAAACCTAAGAGCAGGAAGTGTTTTAAGGAAGTGGTAAACTGCTCAAAGATGCTGACCAGTCATGTAAAATGTGGACAGAGTCGGGGCACTGGATTTGGCAACATAGGGGTTGTTGGTGCCCGTGATGAGAGTTGGTCCATTGAAATGACAGAATGAAGACGGGCTTTGCTACTAATCAAACTAAAGCCTACATTCTTGTTTTACCACTCAATAATTTCACACACTTCTGACAGGTTCCCTGATTTGAGCCTACTGTTACTGTCCCTAAAGTGGAGATAAAAGCATCCCTTTTACAGACTTGTGATGATCAGTGATAATGTGTATAAGGCATTAAGCCCCACTCTGATCTTACTGATTAGCCTTTTTACACCAGCCTTAGTAACTGAGCTTCTGCTCCTTTCCACGGCCCAATTCTTGTCTTGGACTCTGTGAGGAACACCAGGGATGCTTTCAAGGAGTGAAAATATGATGTTATAAAATTAAGGATTCAGGAATACTTGAAAATTGTCATTGGTCAGAATTCTCTCCTGGCCAGGTCTTTGAGGAAGAGATAACAGAGCATTTCCTGGGGTTCATCTCATAAGATGCTCAGAGGCCACACACCTCAGATGGAGATGTATAGGTCAAGGGTGAGACATTCCCCCTGCACCTCCCATAGCTAATGGAGCTGGAGAGTTAGGTGCAGGACTATGCAAAGAAAAGCATCTGGAAAGAGAAAAACGGCCACGGTTACTTTGAAGAAGCCCATATCTTATCCTTCAGGAAGAAACAAGAGAATCCAGGCTCATCTGTATTTTCTTGTAATCCTGTAGAAAGTTTCACCTGCTAGTCCTATGACATAAAGAAGGTCTTTGAATTTTCTTTACTCACAACAGCATTCCCTGTTAAGGCTGAAGTATGTACTTGGATATACTTGGGAGCAGGAATTGCAGGAGGTTATGGAAAGCACGAAAACAGAAAAAAGCTGCGGGCTCCTGCTACAGGTCTATAGGCTTTAGTTTGCATACCCTGCTTTCTGCCTGTTCCATAATTAAATAGCTACTCTAATAATATTCTTAGAATTAGAAATCTGCCACACTCTTTCCATTCTTTTCTCTTTCTACCAATGCCAGATTAAACTTTCCCCTACAATCCAGCTCTGAAACTATGCCTCGATCACTTCAAATTTACTGGTAAACTTCTTAGATGCTCACTGCCCACTTGCCTGAGACACTAATGCTGAATTATCTCTCATTGTCGGAGGTATAACTCGCAAATATTCTTTCCCATTCTGAGGGTTGTCTGCTAGCGATATTTACTGTGTTCTTGGCAGTGCAGAAGCTTTTTAGTTTCATTAGATCCCAGTAATGTATTCTTGATGATGCTTCAATTGCTTTGGGGGTCCTCCTCATGAAGTATTCGCCCAGGCCGATGCTTTCAAGAGTGTTCCCCACATTTTCTTCTAGTATTTTTATAGTTTCATGTCTTAAGTTTAAATCTTTAATCCATTG
>CAUYRH010034616.1:0-20628 GCA_963574655.1 Perodicticus potto
CTAGAAACAAAAACCATGTAAAGAATGAATGAAGATAAATACATTCAGAAAACAAACGACTACTGCATCAAAATAGTAAGCCATATTAGTGGTAATAATGCCAAGAAAGTAACGTTCACATTGTCAAATAAGACATTATAGAGCGCTTTGACTGTGAGGCTCAGTATGAAGTCATCAGTTAACTTCTTATTTTTTTCCAAAGTCTCAAAAAATAGACAACTGATATTATATAAATAAAAGGAAAGGAGAGTTTCAAAAAACAGATCATGCCAAATCTCATAGACAATAGAAAAAGAATAAATATTTCAAAATCTTTCTGCCTGATCTGGATACACCTGATATTGAAATTGGAGAAAAAAAATTGTTATACAGGGAATCTTTATTTTAATTTTCTCGCTCACTTGTTCACCTTTATAGAGTGTCTTGATAAATGTGTAAGAGCTACCAGACATTTGCTCATCAGCTCTGAAGTAGAGATCATTCTTTGTTTAAACTAGTCTGTGTGAGACCATAGCTCCCGTGCAGGTGAGTGGAAAAAAGATGGGCGGTGCCTGTGGCTCAACGGAGTAGGGCGCCGGCCCATATGTCGGAGTGGCGGGTTCAAACCCCCAGCCCTGGCCAAAAACTGCAAAAAAAAGAGAAAAGGTGCATAGGAATCTAATTTGAATTGTCCTTCCTACGTCACTCCTTATAAATTCTCTGATCAACCTAGAGATATTTCATTTGAGAATTTTTATTATTAGATGAGGAAAACATTTTACTTTTGTGAACGTATTCTTGTTATATAAAAGGTAAAAGGAAGACAAAAGCCTTTCTGAAGAGAAAGCTAATAATTGTCTTTGCCTCCCATCTCCTTAAGTAAAAAGTCAGCCAAGGATGCAAGTTTGTATCCTCATTTCCACGGATACGAACCTATACGTACATAGAAAATATTAAAGATATAGCTGTACGTCACATCTTAACGTTTTTACAAAACTGAAATGATGTGTTCTTTTACATATTCTTATACTAGATATACGATGATGTGGTTTTAAAAAATGTACCAAGTACTCACAGCTTAGCCCCGCTTGGTGAATATCATGGTTATTAACAAGGGAGTAACTTCCTGCCCTCACAAAGCTTGTGTGTTAGTGAATCGCAGATAAGCCTCAGGTCAATATAAACAGAACTAGATCATTTAAAAATGTCTGCATAATCTTGTGAATTTCCTTTCCTACCAACAGACATTGATGTGTTTTCTATTTTTCTTATTGTTGCCGACAAGGCTATATTAAGCATTCTCAGCAGACTCTCTCCTGTACCAGTGCTTTCTTCCTTTTTTTTCATTTTTCATTTTGTTTTTTATTGTTGGGGATTCATTGAGGGTACAAGAAACCAGGTTACACTGATTGCATTTGTTAGGTAAAGTCACTCTTCCAGTCGTGTTTTGCCCCCAAAAGGTGTGGCACACACCAAGACCCCACCCCCTTTGCCCCTTCCCTCTTTCTGCTCTTCATTTTTTTTATTTTTAAATATTTTTATTAGATCATAACTGTGTACATTACTGCATATATGGGGTAAAATGTGCTGATTTTGTACATAATTTGGAATGCTTGCATCAAACTGGTTAACATAGCGTTCACCTCACTTATTTTTTTTTTTTTTTTTTTTTTTTTTGAGACAGAGCCTCAAGCTGTCACCCTGGATAGAGTGCTGTAGCATCACAGCTCACAGCGAGCTCCAATTCCTGGGCTCAAGCGAGTCTCCTGCTTCCGCCTCCCAAGTAGCTGGGGCTACAGGCGCCCGCCACAACACTCGGCCATTTTTTTGTTGCAGCCGTCATTGTTGTTTGGCGGGCCCGGGCTGGATTCGAACCCGCCAGCTCAGGTGTATGTGGCTGGTGCCTTAGCCCGCTGAGCCACATTCGCCTCACCTCACCTCACTTATTTAATTGTTGTGTTTAGACATTTATACTCTACTATTAATATATTTGACATGTACCCTTGCATTACGCACGGTAGGTGAGGTCTCACTGATTACCCTCTCTCCACCCGGCCCCCCTTCCCCTCCCCTCACCCTACTCTTCTCTCCTTCTTTCTGGGCAATAATTGTGATTTATCTTTCCTATGAAAGTGTGGGTGATTATATCTTGATTTCTTAATGGTATGGAGTACATGGGGTGTTTTTTCCAATTCTTAAGATACTTTACTAAGAAGAATATGATCCAGCTCCATCCATGTAAACATCAAAGAGATAAAGTTTCCATCTTTTTATAGCTGCATAATATTCCATGGTATATATATATACCACAATTTTTTAATCCATTCATGGGTTGATGGGCACTTGGGCTGCTTCCATGACTTTGCAATTATGAATTGGGCTACAATAAACATTCTTGTGCAAATGTCTTTGTTGTAAAGTAATTTTTGGTTGTCTGGATGTAAACCTAGTAGAGGAATTGCAGGATTGAACAGCAGGTCTACTTTTAGTTCTCTAAGTGTTCTCCAAACTTCTTTCCAGAAGGGACATGTTAGTTTGCATTCCCACCAAAGAATAAGTGATCCCATTTCATTGTGGGCAAGAGACTTGAACAGAAGCTTCTTTGCAGAAGACAGGGGCATGAAAAAATGCTCATCATCTTTAATCATCAGAGAAGTGCCCACTTTGAGATATCTACTAACTCTAGTAAGATTAGCTCCCATAAAAAAATCCCCAAACTACAGACGTTGGTGTGGATGTGGAGAGAAGGGAACACTTCTGCTCTGTTGGTGGGAATGCACGCTAGTGCTTTCTTCCTTAATTGTGGAATTGAAATCGAAATTTCTGGGGAAAATAAAAATATTCTTTTCATTGCAATAAACGTTGTAAGTAGTTCCCAAAAGCCTATCATAATTCCTGGTGACACTCACACTACCCACACGTCCACCAGAAATGCTGTGAGCCCT
This sequence comes from Perodicticus potto, assembly GCA_963574655.1. Taxonomy (NCBI): domain Eukaryota; kingdom Metazoa; phylum Chordata; class Mammalia; order Primates; family Lorisidae; genus Perodicticus; species Perodicticus potto. Next base: position 2,925 of record CAUYRH010034616.1, read on the forward strand.
TGTTTCCTCTCACTCTGAGTAATTAGCCTTCTTCTGCTAGCCATTCACAAGTCCCTGTCATTTGTGAAAAACGGAGGGCTGTTTTGAATGTGGTTTACACTTTCCTCATCACTGGGGCACTGGAGAAGTTTCCATGTTTGTTAGCCACAGAGTCTTCCAGGCTCTGGATGAGTTTTTATTCTTTTCTCCGTTTCTTTTTTCTCTACATATTAGGGACATGAACTCTGTGCATCTTCTTCGTGTTGCAGATATTTCTTCCAGTTCATTGATGTTTTCAGTTTTTGGCATATTTTCCCAGATGAAATTTAGTGTTTTTCTTTTTTAAGATATGCAGTCTTGTTCCGTTGCCCAGGCTGGAGCGCAGCAGTGTGATCACAGCTCATTATAACCTCCAACTCCTGGGCTCTGGTGACCCTTCTGCTTTAGTCTCTCCAGGAGTTGAGACTATAGACGTGCACCACCAGGGCCAGCTAATTTTTAAAATGAATGAATGAATGAATTAATTGAGAGATGGGGTCTCACTATGTTGCCCAGGCTGCTCTCTAACTCAGCCTCAAGTAATCTCCTCAACTCAACTTCCTAAGCTGCTATAATTATAGGCATGAGTCACCACACCGGCTAAATTCTTTTTTTAAAATTTTTGTTTGTGGGACAGAGTCTCCCTCTGTCACCCTGGTAGAGTGCCATGGCATCATAGCTCCTAGCAACCTCAAACTCTTGGGCTTACTCAGTCCTCGTGCCTCAGCCTCCTGAGTAGCTGAGACTCACCCCAACACTGGCTAGTTTTTCTGTTTGTAGTAGGAATGGGGTCTCACTCGTGCTCAGGCTGGTCTTGAACTCCTGAGCTCAAGCAATCCACCCTCCTCAGCCTCCCAAAGAGCTGGGGTTACAGGCGTGAGCCACCCCACCTGGCCAGTGGCTAAATTCTTCATGTAGTTGAATGTATTTAATTTTCTGTGAGTTGTTGGTTTTCCGTCTTCCTTAAGGAGTTCTTCCTTACCCCACGGATTATTCTGATATCATCTGGAAGGTTCTTCCCGTGTTTTTAATGTTTCATCCTCAACATTAGATACTCACTGCATTAAGATTTTAATTATGAACATGACGTAGGGTCGGCTTTCAGCTCTGTTTTCTTCCAGATTAGTGGCTAATTATGCCGATGCCAGCCTGTACAGACTGCCCCTAAAACAGAATTGCCATATAAATTCCCGTATATAAATAAAGATCGCACCTCCTGTTAGATTCCATGGCCCTTCTAGATTTCTCTTAAAATCTGAAACACATAGCTGCGCATTGTGGTGGATGCCTGTAATCCCAGCTACTTGGGAGGCTGAGGCAAGAGAATCGCTTAAGCCCAAGCGTTTGAGGTTGCTGTGAGCTGTGACATCATGGCACTCTACTGGGTGTGACAGCTTGAGACTGTCTAAAAAAACAAATAAATAAATAAACATAGTTCATGTAAAAATCTCAGTTCTTTATACTTTATTTCAAACAGTAATAAAATATACTTGCATTTTCTCATATTATAATGCTATGTTGCTTTATAATCTAATTAACATTACTCAGTGACATTACAATGAGGATTTATTTGTTTCTTACATGGCTTGAATTGACTAAATCAATATTCAGTTTTCTCAAGCCTATTACACTGTAAATATTATGTGGAAGCTGGATGTTGAAAAGAATAAAAAGCCAAAAAAATCTTCCTCTTCCCACCACCTTTGCAAACATTGGCCAGCTCTGTATCTCAAAACCTTTACTCCAGTATTTCTTAAACTGTGCCATGTGGAATACTGAACCTGTTGAATGTTGATTAGATTTAAATAGGCATTTTTATTGCAGGACTTCTCAGAGCCTTTAGTATACACCCAAGTATCTACGTGTAGGGCCTGTCATGTGCAATGTTTCCCAAGTGTATTTGACACTAATTACTTTTTCTCATGGTGTGATTACAGAGTTTAAGTTTCAACAGAACATACTTTGGGAATGCTGCTTATTCTTACTGGACATCATAAACTTCCATTTTCCACAAAAAGAAGTGCAAATACGAAAGAAAGAACATCAAAGGCATCTGAATTAAATTAATTTGGCCTCATCTATGGGAAAAATTACTGATAAAAACTTTTGCCTGCTCAGCACCTGTGGCTATAGTGGCTAAGGTGCCAGCCACGTACACCTGAGCTGGCAGGTTCGAATCCAGCCCAGGCCCGCCAAACAACAATGACGGCTGCGACCAAAAAATGGCCGGGCGTTGTGGCGGGCGCCTGCAGTCCCAGCTACTTGGGAGGCAGAGGCAGGAGACTTGCTTGAGCCCAGGAATTGGAGGTTGCTGTGAGCTGTGATGCCACGGCTCTCTATCCAGGATGACAGCTTGAGGCTCTGTCTCTAAAAAACAAATAAAAACAACAACAACAACAACAACAACTTTTGCCATATTATTGGCTTTTTGTGTGATGTCTTGGTCAAAAGCTTCCTGTTTCTGGGTCTTATCTTCATATCCATTTTTCTTTCTTAGCTGTTACCAAATAGCTTTCTTAATAATGAGCCTTACCTTGTTATAAACCTTCCTAAACTTTGAAAGAAAGAAATCTCCGTCCTTCCAACATTGTATTCCATTCTGTCCCCTGAGGGATCTTTCTAGACACATTATGAACTTTGAGTAGTTTACGGGGAACGATTGCTTATTAAGGTTTATATTCTGCTATTTGAAACCTATTTGTGTTGTAGTAAGGCAAACTTCTACGGGGATTTATACATAAAAGGTTGCCGATGCTTCTTTATTCTCGTAAAATAAATGGAAATCAATTCTGTTATCTTTTGAGCTTTCTCTAACCCAATTCTATCGTATTGGCAATCAGTAGGTTAAAAATCACTGCTCTTTTGGTGGAAGTAATCACTGGTCCAGCAATTCAGCACTTTTAATTTTTTTTTTCTTTAGAGAGATGATGAAAAGAATGCTCAAATAATTAACTTGCCCCTTCTGTCTGTGTTCTACAATGGCAACAGCAAGTTTGTAAGGAGGAGATGGGCTGACTCTTGATTTTTCCATCAAAAAATATTAAGTATGTTTTAGTGTTGCAATGCAAATGACTACTGAGGTCTAGAAGACTAGTCCACTTTTTTTCTTTTTTTCTCTTCCCCCTTTTTTCTCTCCCACCCCACACACCAATCTTCCTTTCTGCCTTGAACTATGCTATCCATTGATAGAACAATTGACCTGCAAGTTGCACAAAGAAACTGGGAGCAAGAAAGTTTGCAGAATTAGGGAAGCAACAGGTTTTGCGTATGCAATTCTTTTAAGACACAACTGCTGGTCCCTCATTTTATTTTACAAGAAAATTAACAATGGTAAAATCGTTACTGCATATCTATTGTCAACAAATTTATGTAGAAGGGGAAATATTTCATGCTATTTTCTCTTTATATGCTACTCAGAAAATAATTTGCCGGTTTTACCCTGAGTGATGTCACAGTAGAGGAAGCCCTCTACTGTTTCCTTGTCTGGTGATAATGTCTATTAGACTACTTTCCTCACCATTTTAGTTGTCTTTTTTATTTTCTCCTGTGAGAAAATGTTTTGAACAAGGAAATCTATGTTTCTACAGGTTCTCACATATTTCTCTCTGTCTCTCTATGTGTGAATATACACAGACATACATTCACACACACGGGGTGGCCATGAAGTTCATGTGCAATCTAAATAGTTACATATTTAATATATATTTTCCTATATATTTCAAGCACAATGTTCCCCCCCATTTTTTTCTTTTCTGACTTTAGACCTGGTAGGGTACAGACATGATGGCGAAAGGGATTCTTTGTGTTACCTTATGAACTCATGGTGATAAACCCAAAAGTCAGGAAACTTGGGTTTTTTAAATGCTGGCTCTGCCTCGTGCTTGTTTTTGTTCTTTTTATGAAGTCATCGGCAATAAGAATTCTTTGTCTGACGTCTCACAAGTAAAATGTGGGATGCTGAACATAAAAGAAAGGACTTCAAATATAAAAGCTGCAATAGGACATTCATATACATCTGATACGCATTCATTGATTTATGGAATAATGTTATTTATCCCATCTCTAATTCATTCAGGTAAATTCAGCACCTAATGTGTGCCAGTGTGCTACCTGCCGTAGATATATACAGGAAGTAAATTCTTCTCCCAAGACAAATGCATTATCAGAATTAACTGAACAATCAACCTTTAATTGTTATGGTTTTCCTCAAGCTAATTTTGTGAGTTCGGCTACATTTTAATAGCTTCCTAATTGTCCAAGCCCATTGTTTATTTTGTTTTTGATGCTGTAAAGGTTGCATAATTTAATTAATGAGTTTAAGATCCAGATACTGTCTCTATTTCTATGGCCCTTCTGTACTTTTCCGTATCAACTTGATTATTTATTGAGCACTACAATTATCTCTTTTTAGTATGCCTTTTGGGTCTTGGATTCACCCTTTTATTTTCTTTGACAGACTTTTATAGCTTTGGCTCAAACCGTCTTGTAATCGCCTTTATTTTGTCTTATCACAAATTATATATCTCCCGTCTTTAGCTTTTGTTATCAGTAGGGACTTTATCATTTATTCACACTCAAAGCCAAATATTTCCTTCAGGAAACAATTACATATTGTTTTTATTTGGGGGGGGGGGGTCAAGGTGTATGGTAATAGCACACCGCGGCCTCCAGGGGTCGCTGTTCCGTGCCCCGTGGTCCCCCGTGGCTTCTGCACCGGCTCCGGCCTGAGCTGGAGCATCGTCTGCTGTTTCTTATAATTTATCTCTAAGGGGTAACATCGGCAGAGTGAGAGAGACCAGCATTCATCTTTCCACTAACACTGAAACAGCTGCACACAAAGGAGAATAGCCCGGGGATATCTGAAGAATGCAATTAGGAACATACAGCGACATAGTGGGGCAAAAGCCGAGAGCGACTGCGCAGCGCGGGTCTCGGGTGAGACGCGCAGGCCGGAGAGAGCCGGGAAAAGGGGGCGCGTGCCGTGGAGGTCGCCGAGGCTGCTCTGCAGAGGACCGTGGCGGCCTGGGCTGCTGGGGAGCTCCCCAGCCCCCGCGCGCTGAGCTCTACAGCCCAGCGCCTGTTGCTGTTGGTTTGCGTGGACACCTGCGATTTGCTCCCCAGAGGATGTGCATGGATTCTGTTGCGGAGGTAACCGACGGCCCCTGCTGCCACGGACTTTGCACAGAGTAGAAGCTGCTGTTCCCCGACCCCCCCCCCAAGAAGGCATCAACGTCGCCACACTCTAGAGTGAGGTCCACCATTGCCCTCCATGGTGTGTGTACCCCGGACCTTGGGTCCTCGGCTCTGTGCCTGCCCTGCACGTCCCGGTACCTGGGAGCTGAAAGCACCGCAGCAGCTGTACCCCAGAACCCGGCCCCTGTACCCCAGCACCCGGCCTCCTGCTGCTCCCAGGCGCCCGCACCTCGTACTTTTCCAGCGCTGCAGGGGCTGCGCTTGCACGCTGGGCACCGACACCACTGCCACCCCAGGTCTTGGAGCAGTCGCCTTTCAGTTATTTATGTATTTATTTATCATTTATTTCATTTTCAGGAACATGAGACAAAGTTTTATTCGCCCACTTCTCGAATTTCAGGTACTCCTGGATGACGTCCTTGGCCCGAGCGTCTTTGCCACAGTCCGTAACTGCTACACAGTTGCAAACCTTACAGGGTTTCCGCTCTGTCAGTGTTACAAAAGCCCCCCCCCCCCCCCGGTTGGCCTGGTTTCGTGCTGTCATCAACCTTAATGAGGCTGATTTGGCGTTCAGCCCAAGTTGCCCCCCACAACTTGATGTACACCGGCTCATCACAGCTGCACCTGCTCGGCTCTTGTCTAAGGCTTTGGCAGCTTGGCGGGTTCCAGGTTCAAGGCCCTCTTGTGTGAGCGCGGCCCTCAGCACTCCTGGTAAAGCAATGTTGGAGTCCATCCCACCTCGGGCGGCAATGCCTTCCGCATGAAGGTGAATCTTGAACTTAGCGAGCCTCCCTCTCTCCACTCCGGGAGGCGGGCAGAGCCAAGGGCATTTTCATACGTGCCCAGGCGTCAGTTCCCCGACCTCTCCACGGGTGCTGTGCATCAGATAACAGTCCCCCGCCACCATATGCACGCCCTTGACCCAGATCTGACGCCAAGAGGGATCTCCTTGGCAGTGAGACCCACCAGAGTCAGAGAAGTTGGGAGCAACGAGAGATGGTGGTGAAAGGGTACAGATTTGAACTTACAGATAAATCCTGGATATCTAATGCTCAGCATACTGATTATAGTCAAGGACATATTGCATCCTTGATATTTGCAAAGAGAGTGGACATTAAGTATTCCCACAATACAGAAGAAGTAAGTGCTTGAGGTGATGGATATGTTAATTATCTCGATAGCAGCAATCACTTCACAATGTATGGACGTATCAAAACATCACACTGGACACTGAAATATATAAAATGTTTATTAAGCAATCACTTCACAATGTATGGGCGTATCAAAATATCACACTGGACACTGAAATATATAAAATGTTTATTTGTCAATCATACCTCAATACCTATAAAAAGGTTATATGATATAACATTAAATAAATGTTTATGGAACTGCATGGGAGCCTGTGTCAGCTGCGGTCATTTCTCTGTGTGTGCTTGTGTGTGTGCGTTAGAACCTCCATTCACCAATATCATCTTGTGAAAGATATTTCCTAAAGGTCACGAAGCACATATAGATTAAATATATCCATCGTGGCTTTATTTTTCTTGATGATGCCCCTTGGAGACTCTTAGAAGATTGTCCATGAATGGTTTAAAAACTATCGCTTTCGGGAACGTGGTCCTTTAAGAGTCTTCTATCATTATTTCCTCCTGGGTTCCCAATGTTCTACTGGTGTCTTTTATTAAATTTGGGTTTCATTAGCTAATAATGCTTAGCTTGTTACATGTCCTTGTACAGAAATTGCCACATTCACTGATAAAGACTTAAACTGGAAAGACTGACAATGGAGGTGGCGCGGGGAGCACATTACCTCTTCATGGGAAGATCAACCAGATATTAGCATTATGTCTTATTAATATTATATTATTATATTATATTATATTATTCGGGAATCTGGTTGCAAATGGCAGCGACCCAAAAGGAAGTGAATTAAACCTGAGAATGACTTATTAAAAAGATCCCGATACTATGTGCAGTTCTCGGAGTCAATCGAATTGAGAAACAAACATGATTTGGAAGGCAGAAACCTGGGACGCTCCCTCTGGCACTTCATTAGTCCGGGATCAGGTCAGCTGTTTAGCAGCAAGGCTCAGACAAGGCAGGGGTCTTACTTCCCTCACGCAACAGCATGAATGAGCAGATGAGCAGGAGTCTATGGGAGGAACACCTGCCCGGTGTCATTCAGAGCCCAAGTTCTCTGTCTGCTTGCTCCTGATGCGTTGTTCTTTCTGCGTGTTCTGTGTGGATTACTTCCTGTTCTATCTACGCTCCAGCCCCTAGAAATGAATAAAATAATGTGGAAGAGCAAACCTTTCCTTAAAGGAATGTGGTACAGACGTTGGTCACATCACTTCTGCTCATATATTTTTGTTGAAGCTTAGTCATGTTGCTATGAGAATGCCTGGGAATAAAGTTTCTAGCTGTAAAGCTGTATTATTATCTCCCTAAATTTGGAGTTTCTACTACTGGACGTAAAAATGAGGGAAAGAATATGGGGGACAAATAGTATTCTCCTTCCCAGAAATAACTCTTAAATATGGTAAAGAGCCTATCATTGTTATGCATCTCTTTTTCATTCTACCCATGAGCTTCATTCTATCTTCAGGATATGGAGCAAGACCTATGGTTATCAAAGGCTCTGTGTTTACACTTCCCTGAAACCAAATCTATCTTGTCCAAAAGGTAGGTGGACTCTTTTTTGTGTGTGTATTTAACATATAGCCCAGGGAGGCTGTGACAAGAGAGGGGAGTGGGGTTCAGGTAATGGCAACTTTCATTTATTCAACACGTATTTATTTATTTATAGCATTTACTTAACGGAAAGAACTCCAATTTACATTAGAGTTTGAAGACTTCAGGAAACTGCATGCAAAGCAGTGTTAAGTAGTGTTAACCGGTCATGATCCAGAGCAAACAATCATCTATATATTTTTGACTTACGTGTCTGTACACGCACATAAATGGTGGGAGTACACATGTGGGTATTCACAATTTAAAAACAAAATCTGTAGTTACTGCTTCATAAAAGCTTTTATCTTAACCTAAGAATACATGAAGATCATTTCTTCATTGTAGGGGAAATTCAGCCCTGATCTTTAGCATAAGACTTGGTTTCTACTTGAGAGAGCTGGAGAATCACGAGAATGGCATGTGAGTTGAGTGTATGGAGATCAGAAAACTGGTGTCTAAGAGAAAATGCACATGTGAGGTGTGGCAATGATAATTACGGTAAAGATTCATGTGGGGGTGTGGCAATGATAATTACGGTAAAGATTTTGTGAGGTGTGGCAATGACAATTATGGTAAAGATTCATGTGATAATTATGGTAAAGATTCATGGAAGGTGTGGCAATGATGATTACGGTAAAGATTCATGTAGGGTGTGGCAGTGACAATTACGGTAAAGGTTCATGTGATAATTACGGTAAAGATTCATGGAAGGTGTGGCAATAATGATTTCGGTAAAGATTCATGTGGGGTGTGGCAATGATAATTACGGTAAAGATTCTCTAGATTCCAAAGTTCTCTTTATGCTGGAGGTAGAGGTTTTGCAAAAACAAAGGTGGAGTCATTCTACCTGACTTTCTCCACGTCCTGCCTAATCAGTGCTGATGTTGGACACTCAGTTTTTGTCTCCCTGAGCACCTACGTGCCAGGCAACAGCTCTAGATCAGGGCCAGATACCGCCTGCCAATAAAGTTTTATTGGAACACTGTCACGTTTGTTTGTTTTTCGTCTGTGGCTGTTTTTCGGGTGACAACAACAGAGTTGAGCTGAGATAAAATTAGCATGTTCTCAAAGCCTTAAATGTTTATCTGGCCTTTTACAGAGACTGCTGGCTTACCTGTATTCAAGATGCTGGGGATACAATGTGATAAAAAATACACAAGATCTCTATCTTTGTAAAGCAAATATACGTGTGGTTTGTCTTCTGAGATCCAGTTTTTTTGGTGATTCCTCCCTCTCACTAGGGTGTCTGATAGAGCAAATGATTTGTCTGTTCATTTATCTGCATGGGGTTTTAGGGATAGCCCTAAAAATATAGTAAAGCCACACAAACAGAGCCACCCCATTGCAAGTTCAATGTCCATATGAACTTACAGGGGAGATTTTACAATCTCTAAAATGAACTTCGTTCATATGGATGATAAAACACAACTATAGAACAGAAAGATGGAGGGAAGAGGAGGGGGAAGGAAGGGGAGGGGAAGGCTAGGAGGGGGGAGGGTATTTGGGTGTAGTACAATGGTACATTTCAAAACTATTAAGAGTAGAGTATAAATGTCTGCACAACAAATAAGTGGGTAAGGTGATGGCTCTGCTAATCATCAGTTTGATGTAAGCATTCCACGTTGTATATCAAATCAGCACATTGTGCCCCATAAATGCATTAATGTACCAGTTATGATTTAATAATAATAAAAAAAAGAACTTGGTGCCTCTGGCATGTCTTATCCTTGGCTTCTGGTCCTTTGTGGGCCAAGATTGACACCATCTATCGTTTCATTATGTTATCTGTCTATACTGCTGATTTCTTTCTTTGGACCATTTCCACATGACTTGCTCCATTTTTCTTGCTTTGCGTTCTCATGATATTTGAAAATTGGAGTTACTTGTGACTGAAACAGTAGTATCTTTTTCTTCTCGTTTCAACATCTCCATCCTCTCCATTTTGTTCCACATGTTTTTCTTAGAGTTTTATGGATATGAAATAAGAATGTAGAAATTCTTTGAGCGAATTGAGGTGGCTCCTTACAGGTCTCACTCAATCTGCAAATTAATGCGGAGCATTAGTTTAACGCTCCGACGCCCTCTGTTGCAGAATGACGTCCGCCACCGTCTGATTGCAAGTAGTAAGATCAGAGCCTTCCTGTGACACAGCTATGGGAAGTTCAGAATTTGTCTGCCGAGAAATATGCTGCGTCAGTAGGTGGATAATTAATATAATAGGCAGTAATGAAGTAGGGGGTAAAGGTAAAAGAGCCTCATGGCAGGAGAAATTTATGATGAGAAATTCACAATAAGAACAGCACATATATTAGTAAATTTATCAAAGGGTCAGAATCAAAAATTTGTTGAATAGAATGTGTGGCCATTGACTTCATGCCCTCAAACCAAATCAGGGCTGGGAGGGTGTTGTGGTCTCATTTAGTTTATTAACTGTGGGCTTATTCTTCTTGGCTTTGAGCTTGTGGGGTGTGTGCAGGTGTCTATTTCCTTTATTCTTCCCTCTTTTCTCCTTTCCTTCCCTCTCTCTTTCCCTTCTTCCTTCCTTTTCCTTTCCCTCTAGTCTGCCTTCTATCTTTCCTTCCTCCCTCCCTCCCTCCCTCCCCTTCCTTCATTCCTTCCTCCCTCCCTCCTTCCTCCCTTCCTTCCCCTAATCCTCCCTCCCTCCCCCCCTCCTTTCCTTAGAACTTACTATCTGATAGATTTCTGAGTAAGATACCAGAAATGTAACTGAACAATGGAGTCATCATCCTTCTCTTCATTGAGTTTGTGACTCTCAAGAGAGACAGATCACATAAAAGCCAATTATTGGAGGGGACTATGGACACACTGGGTTGGAGGGGGAGCCTCAGCTAGAAGTTATGAGACTTTTTTCCCAGCCAAATGTATGGGCAAATGACATAATCAGTTTTATATTAATGCAAATTTTTTTAGTCCATTTTTTTTCCTGATAAATGCCAATGAACTTTCTAAATTAAATGTAATGTACAGATCTAATTTGACATGTAAATAATTAATAGCATTAAAGAACCATGCCATTTGATAACTAAACAGAATAATCATGGCCTCCAATCATTAGACTGTTGAGTAGACCCTATTAATGACCAACTGAAGTATCTTCTTTTAAGGCAACATAGTTTAACTTTATGTTTTTCTATGTAGTCAACTTGTATTTCTTTTAACAACTCTATAAGAATGTTTTTATTAGACTTTCCTAAGATTTTGAATTTTTGACAATGACAATTGAGGGACAGTCCTCATACTTCCCAGGATGATTCCTGTAGAAGGGGGAGGCTTGTGAATGCGTCAAAGAGGTTTCCAGAAACTATTGTTATCCTTGATTATTTATCCCTAAGCAGGTATGATGACATTGAATAACAATAGCAATAGTGATAGTAATAAATAGCTAACATGACCCTGGTGCTAAGTCATAAACGCTTTCTGCAGACTCCGTACTTACCACAGTAACTCTATCATTAGTTTCGTTTTATATATGAACTTACTGAGACCCATCACTGGTAAGTGACAGAACTTGAGGGATTCCAACCTAGATTCTGAGGTGCATACTTATAAACCCTATACTCTATTGTTTTTTATTGCCACAGAACACAGATCAGTTTCGAGGTGTCAAAAAAGAAAGGGCAGTCCTACAAATTAGATTCCTTAAGTTCTAACACCAACTCTCCATTAATAAGACTTTTGTGTTAGTGCACACAACTAATTTGGGGGATCATACTGTATTGGCTTTTCACAAAGCAAGTCTCTAAACATATTTTATGAAAAAGGGATTATGGTTCAGTAAGATTAAGAAGAGCTGAAAAAATTTGTTTTCCTTTTGGAAAATGTTCCAAAAACTCTTTAAGTGAAGACATTTAGCTTTGACCTTATTTGATCCAGTGCTTCTTAAACTTTTGACCAAGGATGCCCTTTCAAAAGGCAGACCACATTTTAACACCCTAGCTAACCAGTGGTTCATGGAACAACTTCAAGAAACTCTGAATTATAATTTTGATGCCTCTTTCAACTTCAAAATTCCTATGGTTATAAACATTAATTATTTTCTATGTGTATTTGTGGATCTGTTTGTATTGACTTCTGACATTGACCCCAAGCTGACCATGACTTTGATGAACCCACACACATAATGCCAAAGGTGGAAAATGCACTTGATATTCTTTGCAAACAAACACAGCCCAGTAGTATCAAATTTACACTTTGAGGCCTTTCCAACTGGTTTTCTGGCATGTATTACTTATGCTTCCATCAAACTAAAGTAGAACTTGCCTTACCAATAGTTTATTAGAAGGTTTAATAATAATAATTTTCTGTTGAAGTTAACTGAATTATAGTTTTACTTGCAAATGGGTGTACCTTGTAATATTCCTGAAGTCTTGGTGTTAATAATAGAAAGCAGTATTCACAATGTTTGGTTCACCATTCATAGAATATTCTGCAAAGATCTGCCTTTAGCAGAAGAACAATTTTATGCTCCAAAAAATACTATTTTGGAGCTAGTTTAAAGCTTTAGCTTCAAACCCTGAATGGTAACATGGGTGAATTCTCTATAGTGTGTATTATTTGTGAAAAACACACAGACAGGGCTCTCTTGATTTCATTTATGGGGCTACAGTCCAAGGCCATGAATAACACACAGAATTACTTTTAGAGCAAGTACATGGAGGCCCCTCATAACACAGAAATTGAGGGACTTGAGAACCTATTCCAATTTCCACCCACAATCAAGAAGTAAAAAATTAGACTTGGCAGAGGAGTTCTTCATGAGCATTTAAGGGGGTGAAATTGAACTTATGCAACTTATTATCCTCCAGTTTTACCCACAATCAAGAAGTAAGAAATTAGACTTGCTAAGTGAAAAGATGTCTTCCTGCAAAATTGAACAAATGGGCAATTTGACAAAGTGCCTCTGTAATATGAAGGCCTTCAGAAATGAGATACTCTATCGTATGAATGAGTTCTACTGGGAAAAAAAAAAAAGAGGAAGAAATATTGTGTGCAGAAATACTGAAAGAGGCCCTTCTCTCCTAAAAGAATTCTTAATGGTTGCAGTCTGCTTTGAAAAGAGACTTAATGGGATACGCTGGCCTCTTTCATGGAATTTTCAGCTGGCACACTCTTCCAGCTTTCAGTCAAAAATATAAGTGCTAGTGGCTTAAATTGAAATTCTTGACAGACACCTCACCAAGTGTCTTCTTCCGCTTTGTTAAAGACAGAGTACAGATCTTTAGCCGACCCAAGAGTCTCTTTCCTTTCAGGAAGTGCTTTTCATTCATTACAGCTTTGCCTCGGTGATTATTATGAGCTGCCCTATGGAAGGTTGGTATATTAAATTGGTCTGAGAAAGATTCATCACTTACTAGTGAAATCTGAAGGCAGGAAGGTGCAGAAGCACCCCGTGGAAACCCCGCTCTCAAGGGGCTCTCCGGCAAGCTGGTGCGATAATTGGAGCTCCATATTCTACCTCCACCACCTCCCAGTTGCACGACCTCAGGAGCATTACTTCATTTTTCTTGGCTTCAGTTTCCTCATTTATAATATGGGGATTATGAAAATATTCCTCTGGCAGGGATGCCATCAGGATTCCAAGAGACAGCATGTATAGGAACAATTAGACACACGATTGTCACCTGTTTGGTGTGATTATCAGTGGGTGCAAAGGTCCAAATGGTTTTCATCAAGCTGGTTAATTCAGGGAAGAATATCTAATTGGTTCATCAGCAGGGTCTTTGTAAGCCCTTGGGGGAAAAAAATGTCAAACTGTTTCCTCAAAGCTAAAGTCAATATGATTGTTGAAATTACAGCAGTAGCAATTCTCTTCACGGTAATAACGTAACATTGCATCTAGGTTCTTAAATATATCCTTTAGTTTCTGGCTTATTGTGGTTTAAGAACATCAGGAAAAGGAAGAGGAATCAGCAGGAGGTTGATGGTTGAGTGACAACTGTAATTTTCCATATAATAGAATCTTTGCTAATAGAAAAGCTACTTTCTGGTTATGCAAAAGTTTGATGAAATATGGGCCCAAAGTGGTGTTTTCTATCCAACAAAGAACAAGTGCCGTCGCAGAATTTAGCATGTTGAGTTATTCTCTCCAAAATCAACCACCCAAGGACCAAGGAATAAGATTTAAAACATAATTTCTATGCATTCTTTTTTGAAGGAACAAAACAGCTTGTATAGCTAAACTGGGTAGCTGCAGCGTAATGTGGGAATGTTTCTATTTGTTGAGGAGATGCCGAACATTTGCAGGAATGGCGAGAAGCAAAACAGAGGCCTCATCTGTATGCAACATAGTCATAACATGAAATTATAAACTCAGAGATATGATTTCCGAAAAGATTGAATTAACATTGTGAAAATTAGAGCCCCCTCATTTGCATAAATCTGGGGAATGCCATTGCATGACAAAGCTGGCAATTTATTCAGCAGAAGTAAAGAGAGAAGTCGCAGGGTGTTTCCCCCGCAGCTCTTGCTCAATGGTGGAAGTTGGGAGCTGGAGTCTGCTTCTGTAGAAGGGCCTGGGAATCAGAATAATTCAGGTATCACTTTCAGCTCAAAGCTCACCTGAAATAAAAAGAAGCGCCTTCATATGAAAGCTATAGATTAGCTTCATAGTAGGGTGGAGGGAGGGTGATTGGTGGGATCACAATTACGGTGCATCTTACAAGGGTACAAGTGAAAATTACTAAATGTAGAATATAAATGTCTTCATATAGTGATTAAAAGGCCATGAAGGCTATGTTAAATAGTTCAAATAAAATATTTCAGATTGTATATGAAGTCAGCACATTTTGCCCCATGATTGCACCAATGTACACAATTATGATTTAATAAAAATTAAAAAAAAAAAGAAGCACCTTAGAAATGTTGCTTGAAAAATGAGGAGACAGTTCTGACATGTAGCTGTTGGTGGTGAAAGTTCCTTTGGGAGAAAAGAGTGCAATTATTTGATCAATGCAGACCCCTTTTCAGCTCGCTGTGGTTATCCCTAGGCGACCTCTGATTTCTTGAGCTTTCAAGAAGGAGAACCCAACCTGGAGGGAATCAAAGCTTTTACTTGGAAACAGCAAACCGCTGACATGTTCCTGGGGTCAAGGGATTATTTTATATCCAGAAAGTCTTACCTGGAAAAATAAAAGCATTGATATTCACGGAGCCTCAAGGCTGGTCTCTCTTCTCAGGTGGCTGACAAGTTACACACCAGACATCTTTCCCTTGTTATTTCTAAGTAGAAATAACATTGTATCTTATCAATTTACAATAACATTGCATCTTATCAATTTACAATACCATTGTATCTTATCAATTCACAATAACATTGTATCTTATCAATTCACAGCATGTGAATTATGTTTTACCCATGAATTCTTCTCACCACCCAGAGACCCAGGCAAGCCTGCATAACATTCCTAAAAGCTAAAGTTAAAAATAAAAGTTAGATTGTATATGAAACCAGCATATTGTACCCCATGATTGCACTAATGTACATAGCTATGATTTAATAATAAAAAAATGTGGGTAACAGTTTCTCTTTCTCTTACCGGAACCACCCCCCTCATCAAGTTAACGATTAAACGTACACCCAAACACAGGAATATAAAAGTATACAAGGATTGTGAAAACCACAGGATGTAGCTGGAAATGGCTGAGTTGTTCATTACCAACCAGGTAAAATGGATTCTTGCATTATGAAACGTTGAATAATTCATAGCTGCAAATTTTATGGAGCATGCAATTTATAACTAAGACAATAAGTACTGAAAAAAGCCTTGAGTGCTACAGGAGAAAAGAGAATCGGGCAGCTAATTTTTAGCTGGTGGAAGGGGTAACAGGGAAAACGCTACAGAGAATGAATTATGAGAGCTGGACAGTTAAGATCTGTGTTTGCAGGGGGAGAAAGAAGTGATCAATGTTCTTGGAGAGGAACAGAGTGAGCAGAGGACATGTGTGGTGAATGTTCATGGGTGTTTAGGGAAAATTAAGTTGATTAGTGCGGGTAGAATAGAGTACATGATTAGGGGAAGGGCCAGTGATGTAGCTGGAAGGTCAGTTGGGGTTACTGTTGGAAAAGATGTTTGGAAGTAAGTCAAGCTGTTGGCTTTGGGTTTCATTAGAAGATTCAGGAGGTTTTAATCGGGCCAGTCCTGTTCTCAGTTTCTGCAGAGTAACCGCTACATTGGAGATGGTGCAATCTGGAGAAAGGCCAATAGATTTAGAAGTTATCATTATAGCCTAGAAAAAAAGAATAGGAAGTTAAAGTGCAGTGGGAGTATGGGTGCATTTGAACAGTACTTAGGGGGGGATGATCAGTAGGACTTTGTGATTGGCCGGCTATGGAAAGTCAGTTAAATATACGCATTCAAAATGACCTTGCAGCTTCTGTCTGGAAGATTAGGTGGGTGAGCATCCTTAGCAAAGACAGAGCATGGGGGTAAGGAAACAGGGGTTTGGGGCATGATAAAGTTTGATGTTCATGGGATGTTTAGGTGAAAATGTCTAGTAGGCAAATGGAAGCTGGTTTTGGAACATACAGGAGGTCAGAGGTGGAGAAACAGATTTAGAAGTTACTCATGTCACGGACAGTTGAGATCGTGTCGGGTGATAAAACCTCTCAGAGAGAAGGTGTAGCGGGGAAAGAGAAGTGCACTAAGGAGGCACCCCAAGGAGCAGCCAGTATTTACTGGACAGGCTAAGGGAAGAGGGAGTGCTTAGTAGGTCAGAGATTGCCAAGAAGTGATATTTGAAAAAAGCATCTTTTAATTTTTTTCTCCAATTGTGCTTAGCCACCTGCTGGGGCATGCCCGGCTCATAACACGCCTGTTTGGAAAACTGGCTTGGGGGAGCACGAGTTACTTTGCTCAGAAGATATTACCTATTGCTATGATCTTCAAAGGCTCAAATAAGTAAAGTTAACTCATTTATTTTTTATGAGTAAGAAGGATAGAGATAACTGATGTGGCAGCTTATTAAGGAATATTCAAAGGCAAGAAAACAATCACTAAGGAAAGAGGCTCTGGTGACTCTAATTTTAATATATGTATTCTTTTTGCTGAAGTATATAAAAAGCTGGGCTGAGTTGGACATCTATCTGACTTTTCTTAGGCCTCTGCTTCCATAGCTCTGGGAGTTTATGATTATACCTTTTCTTTTTTTTTATTGTTGGGGATTCATTGAGGGTACAAGAAACCAGGTTACACTGATTGCATTTGTTGGGTAAAGTCCCTCTTACAATCGTGTTTTGCCCCCAAAAGGTGTGGCACACACCAAGACCCCACCCCCACCCCTGCTCCTTCCCTCTCTCTGCTCTTCCTTTCCCCACCCCTCCCTCATTCTTTCTCTGCTCTCCCCTTCCCTCACCCACACTGTGTCAATAATTGTGATTAATTGTCCTCATATCAAACTTGAGTACATGGGATTCATGCTTCTCCATTCTTGTGATGCTTTACTAAGAATAATGTGTTCCACTTCCATCCAGGTTAATACAAAGGCTGTAAACTCTCCATTTTTTTAAATGGCTGAATAGTATTCCATAGTGTACGTATACCATAGCTTGTTAATCCATTCCTGGGTTGGTGGGTATTTAGGTTGTTTCCACATTTTGGAGATTGTAAATTGAGCTGCAATAAACAGTCTAGTGCAAGTGTCCTTATGATAAAAGGATTTTTTTCCTTCTGGGTAGATGCCCAGTAATGGGATTGCAGGATCAAATGGGAGGTCTAGCTTGAGTTCTTTGAGAGTTCTCCAT
>CAUYRH010034618.1:0-18433 GCA_963574655.1 Perodicticus potto
ATAACTGAGAAAATGCCAGGAAGGCTATGTTAATCAGTTTGATGAAAATAGTTCAGATTGCATATGAAACCAGCACATTGTACCCCTTGATTGCACTATTGTACACAGCTATGATTTAATAATAAAGACAATAAAAAAAAAATGGGCCAAATTTTTGTTGATACTTATAATCTTTTGTTTTTCAATTTATTTACGGTTTAGAGTATATTAAGTTCACTTCCTTTTTACTACTCAATGATAATAATTTATATGTACTTGCAGCATTATCCATTTCATTGAAATATTAAAACATAATTACTATAAAGGTTTATATATGACATACTCTTGTAAACTATAACCACTTCCTCATTCTCATTAGTGTGTAAATTAGATGATTCTCTATTTTATTGGTTTATTCAAAGAACCAAATCTCTTGTCAGTTCCATTATTTGTGCTGTTTGTTAATTAATTTGTTTCTCATCTTATGTTTAATAATTCACATATTTTGTTTCCTTGAGATTATTTTACTCCGCTTTATAATATCATGATTTTTTTTGTTGATTTTTGATAAGAACCCCAAATCAAAAGTTGTAGGTGAGACTCTTGTCCTCCATAGCTCAATCTTTATTTAAGATTATTTTAACAATTTTGTTTAGACTTCCTCTTTATTACATGTCAATATTACTCGACTTATGTGAATGTCTGGAATAAAAAAATATGAGCTTTAGTTTTGATACCTCTACCTGCTTTTTGGATAAGGAAGCCCGGGGCTGGATTCAGCAGTTTTGATCTTGCTTGCTATGTTTGGGGTTCCTGGCTGGCCTGCTGGGGTTGTGCATGTCTGTGTGTGTAATTGTGTACTATGAATGAAACACATTGTGGTATGCAGCTTTTTGTCCAAGTAGTCAAGGAACTTTGAGGGATAGAGTGCTGCTTATTTGAAGAGGTCTTCTGACCTCTTCTAGTACAGGCGTCTTCTAATGAGGCCTCCTTTGAGTCAGCAGTGTAAAGGAACTTCACACAGCCTGGGCCAGCTGTCCTGCTTAAACCTGGTATTTTCACACCAACTTGAGACTCTCCAATAATCTTTGCAAATTTAGCACCACTATGCTCTGGAGAGACAAGTAAAGATCCAGAAGATTACTTAATCCAATATTAAACACAGAAGCACTCTCTAAGGAGAGTTTTTATGTGGCTGTTTAATAGAACAAACTGGCTTTCGACAATAGTTTAAGATGAGGCTAGAAGATAAGACTGCTTTTTAAATTAAGCTCCAGGGAGTGTTCGGAAAAGCCAAATAAATTCACAACACAACCAGCATCCCAGGTTGAAGAATCAATTTCTAAAGATTTGGATGATCAAGGGCAAAATTGTCATCACAGACGGGTCTGAGTACAACTCAGGGAGTTAATAGTGAGGTAGCCAGGGTGGCAACATGTAGAGCCAGTAAATACATGAGGCCGCACAGGTGGAACCAAGGTCACCACAGACATAGATGAGAACATCTTAGCACAAGTGCAGCAAACAGTGTTAGGCAGAGTTAAGTATCTTAGAACTCTGGGGGAAGCTTGTTAGAGACTGAATGGAGAAACCATGTCATTAATGCAGGTCAAACAGCATTAGGGTTAGGCTACCTTAAGTTCTGCAACTAAAACAGATACCATAGATCAGGGTCAACATCAATGCTCTACTTGCTTCACCCCTGCGTCTTTAACAAAACTCTGCTTTCTCTATAGTGAGCGTTATCCAATAGCCACTAACCATTTACAGCTACTTAAAATTCAGTTCCTCCGTTTCACTAGCCACATTTTAAATACTCAACAGCCACATGCAACTAGTAGCTACCATTTGGTGGACAGCATGGGATGAAAATTTCTATCACTGCAGAAAATTGTACGGGCCCCCAGAGCAATGCAAGAGCAGCCAGTGGGGATTATAGAGGGACTGTCACTCATTTATTTTCAACTAAGTGCTTAAATTTATATTTTTGTGTATATGACATATTAGTGTGTATATAAAATAGTAGTACAAAATGTGTGTAAATTCCCAAAACTAATGGTTTATATTTAACTTTGTTGCTTAATTTTTCCCCTGAGCATTTACAATATATATTCTCATTTTTCTTTTGTTATTAAATTGATAATTTCCATGCAAGGAAAATGCCATCAGGGCAAGAAGTATGGCCTTTGATTATTATTATTTACTAAAAATATACTAGCACATAGGTATTCGATAAATAAAAATAATCACTCGCTATTCAGAGTCATCTCTTTGGGTTATTTGGACAAAGCATTTGTGCTACAGATGAGTAAGAGTAGTATGTTTGCTGCAGAAAGCAGACAGGAGAGAAGCAGATTTTTCTGTAAAATGTGTAACACTAGAAAAAGTTTCTGAACCAGAAGAAAAGTGAAGAAACATCTCTAATTTGCAAGTACACGCACAATTTATTTTTTGGAATAGGTAGCTGATACAGAGATTTGAAGCTGCAGTTCTGGAGACTGGAAATCAAAGACTTTACTCAGCAGAGCGACGTGCCAGTACAGGTGTAGGGAAAGCCTGCTGAGTGGGATTTTGTGTCCTGTGCTAGTAATCAAGGCTTTAAATTGGGAGTGGGGACGAGGAGTCATCAGCACATCTCAGGGGATAAAGACAGGTTTGCTCAGATCAGACAGGCATCATAAGAGCCAATGACTTGCCATTTGGCCAGCAGGTGATACGCTTTCAATAATACCTGTTGACTCAAATTTATCCTCTGATGTACCTTTGATTGCCATTGTCCTCGGCTGTTCTAAAACAACACTGGAAGAGGACACGAGCCTAATCAGTAGACAGCAGTGCACTCTGTTGATTTTGGTGTGATTTGAAGCTTATCAAGGCCACCCAGGAAGTAGCAAAATGAAATTCTAAGTCAAAAACATGCAGGCTATAATCTGAACTCTGCCACACTTTGGATACAAGGTTGTGGCTATGTGTTAACTTCTGTCAGTTCCCATGTTTGTGAAATGGTATTAATTATATGAAATTATACTTCTCTCACAGGGCTATGGAGGGTCCATTTGTTCACTCCTACAAATTCTCTACAACCGTCTCTACCTTATTCATAGAAGCTCAAGAAATGTTGAGTATTTTCTTCCCCTTTTCTCATTTTTAAAATTTCAATTTGAACCTTGAATATCTTCATTTAAGTCTTCAACTCTCTTCACAATGATGCTAAGCAGAAAGTGCCTACTGGTTGTTATGAAAGTGTCACCAAGTCAGAGGAGTACACCAGAAGCTTTCCACAGTCCATACACAAGACCCTCTGCATCATACCCAATCATCTGTCTCCTCCCTCACCACAGCCATCAGGCCACATTCCCTTCCCTCATGACTCAGTCGGCAACTTTGAGAAGACTAGCTTACAGAAGAGTTAAAATTTCTCCACCCGTGTGACAGGGTTTTCATTGCCTTGTCCATGTGCGTCTCTTGATATTACCCGAAACTTAGCAACTTAGCCTAATCACCTGAAGAATGACTGAATAAATTTAATGAAGACTATAGTAGCAAGCTGAGGAGAAAAAGAAGGATTAGAAAGACATGGACAGGGACAATGAATTTCCCTTCCAGCAGCGAGGAAGGTCAGGTCAAGAAGCCTGCATTCAGGAAGTTTACATGTCAAAAGTCGAGTTTCACTGATTTGATAATTTTGCTGTAAACCAGCTCTGAACTTCCTGTTTCCCTGATACACTGACATGACCTAAATTTACAATATGTCTTAAGAATGATCGTTCCTCCCTATGTATAGAAATAAAAAAGGGGTGGGGACCTTTCAAATAAAATATGTTGACAGAGTTTCTGGAATGTAAGTGGCCCAAGACTCCAAGACAAAAATCGCCCCTTAAGCTGTGGCTCAAATAGAATGCCAAATAAAGGAAAAACAGGTGCTTGCAAATGCCAATTTTTTTTTTGTTTTTTTTGTTTTGTTTTGTTTTTTGCAGTTTTTGGCCGGGGCTGGGTTTGAACTCTCCATCTCTTGTATACGGGGCTAGCACCCTACTCCTTTGAGCCACAAGCGCTGCCTGCAAATACCATTATTTTCATGCATCAAATCTTCCTTCTCTCTCTGCTTTACATCTCTCATCCTGGGGTCATTTGATTCTCCAGTCTAAAAAATAATCGGCTTAAATCATATCTCCTGGGTGCAAATCTCTGAGTGTTTCAACCTTCTTCCTCCATTTTTACACCTCCTTCTTCCTCTTACATGGTGTCAGGATTGTAGGAAAGGCACATATTTTGTCTAAGAGTCATAAAATGTTCTTCTTACAGGTATTATAAATTATTTCCACCAAAGTACACCAATTCCTTTGTACACATTCCAGTACAAAGGAATTGACCTTTGAATATTTAAAGAGCAGAAAGGAAACTTTGGAGACAACGTGATCTGATTTCTGGTTGTTCTCCCAACAGAGCAGGGGGTCCTGGCCTGGGGAAGGATGGTTCATGAGTTTGGATGAAGGGAAACTTAAGTAGTGTTTCCTGAAAAGGCATTCCAATGTGTGTATCTTGAAATACATTTGTTTTAATTGCTTTCACAGTGAGCTTACTAGTTTCATGGGAAAAAAAGTTCTTACACATGAGTGGGTTTTTATTTTTTATCATTAAACAGGAATTTCTAACTTGGTCTCCTATGATTTCACCAAATTTGATGCTGAATAATTTATCACTAAAGTTAAACATTAAATCTGTTATGCAAAGGGTGGACATCTACCCATGTAAGGGGACTCCAGAAAAATGGTGCAGAGACTGAAGACAACACTCAAAAAATATATAAAATAAAAACAAGAGTGTCTTTTTATTGGAAAGGAGTTAACTTGGAGGGCAGTTTCTAATTTGAAAATGACTACTTTGCTAGAAATATAATGAACATTTATTGATTCATTTCTGTGTTTATTAGAACAAGCCTAGCATTATTAGGCTTGCATTCTGAGGGCTTTAACCAGAGTGTGTCTGACTTCCAGGCCAGGAAGGACCTACTGGGATGATTTAAAGCCAGAGATTAGGCCCAAGACAGTAGCTCATGCCTATAATCCTGGCACTTTGAAGTTGGAGTTAGGAGGCTCACTTGATCCCAGTCTAAGCAAGAATGAGACTCTGTCTCTGCAAAATATAGAAAAATTAGTAGGGCATTGTGGCAGGCACCTGTAGGGCCAGCTACTCAGAAGGCTGAGGTGGGACGACTGCCTGAGCGCAGATGTTTGAGGTTGCTGTGAGCTACGATGATGCCACTGCTAGCCTGGGTTACAGAGGAAACTCTGTAGATAGATAAATAGATTAGATAGATGATAGATAGATAGATAGATAGATAGATAGATAGATAGATAGATAGATAGATAGATGATAGATAGATAGATAGATAAGCAAGTAGAATCTGAGGATCAAAGTGCCAAGGGTCAGTCGCTACTCAGGAAGGGCATCCTGCCCTTGTTGGCTAAAGGTAGAAAGAGTTATGGGATGTGGCCCAGAGGAATCAGTTGAGAAGTTCAAAGGTCCATAATGGATAAATTCAAGAGACAGTTCCAAAGGTCAGAATTTAAGCAAATTTGAAACAGAAAGAAAGCTAAGTAAAGAGTGAACTGCAATTGGTGCAGAGTTGTTGTAGTGGGTTAGTTGATTCCTTCAAATATAGTTGCCTTATTTTTGTTTTTTTGTTTGAGTGGTGCTGGTAAAGAGTACAAGGCCAGGTTGTAAATTATCCTTCCAGATTGTCTGTTGTGAAAAGGGAAATGAAGGAAAATAAGATTCAGATGAGGACCATATAATATTTTAGGACATTTACAAAGATTGAAATTCCATGTAAGACTACCTCAGCCTTTCCTTCCAAAGAAGTGGTTTTATGTGGATTCACAATCATTTTCTAAATTTCCTTCTCCTTCACAAGCCCGCGTGCACACACACAAGCACAGGCAGACACTTACTCCTTCACTTCCCTCAGACCAAACTGAATAGAGTATTGCTACCAAAATCCATTGGAATTAATTAGGAGACTTCATTATTTAGGAAAAAACACTTGAAACATTTATAATTACGAACCACATCATTGATATAAACATATTCATATAATAATAATACAATGTGTAACTAATACTGTTGGCTCAGTTCTATCCCCTTCGACTTTTCCTCACCTCTCCCAGCCTAAACTTATTTCTCACTTTGATGGACTTAGTAGCTTCCTAACAAGTCTTATTATTATACTCTTAAAATTGATTCTCAGCATTGCAGGCAGAATGATATGTAAAAATCATTGAGATTATTCTACATAACCTTCTCCCCAAGCTCTTAACTCTCCATACTTCACACTTCTTGTTGCATGTCACTCTGAGGTCACTGGTTAAAGGTCAACCCTCTAAGAAACTTTCTCCAAGAGCATTATTTAAGTTATCCCATGCACCATAATTTTCTACTGCAGTATTATGTTTGTTTTCTGGTTTTTACTAAAATTTACAAAATGTATTAAAATCTATGCCTAGCTGTTTATCCTCTAAATTTTGTGTTTCTTTAGTGAAGGGGGACGTCACTCCTGTTATCCATTATATCACTTCAGTTAACACAAAGTTTCACAGACAGATAATTTTTAGTAAATATCTGTGGGATGAAGGCATGGATGAATATTTTAATCATTTTATTTTATAAAAATTCTTTGAAAGAATGGTCAATAGATACTAAAAGCAGTGGGTAAAAGCTTTATAATCCGGATATTCATAAGGTCTCAAAGACAGAATGTTAATTACAAAAGAGAAAATATACTCTTAGAATGGAGAGTTCTACAGGCCACTGATTGTAGAACAGTCTGACATTATGTCTCTTTGTAGCTGTAAAAAGATACACAAGGTATCACCTATATCACCTTTACTAAGAATAATTTTACTTAAATATAATCCCAGGGAAACATTCAAACCTATGTGGAATATACAACATGCTACAATGTCCTGGTAATTTCCAGAAATTCAATGTCCTAAAAACAAAAAGATAGAGGACCATTCTAATTTAAATAGGATTTTAAAAATAGCAAGTAGGTAGAGTACATAATCTTTTATTGCAATTATTGGTAATCTTTTTTGGCTCCAGGGACTGGTTTCACGGAAGACAATTTTTCCACAAATGGTGGTGATAGGATAGAGACGGAAGGTGGTGATAGGATAGAGACTGAAGGTGGAGAGCTCAGGAGGTGATGCTGTTAGTTCCCACCAGGCCCAAGGCTGGGGGCAGAGAAGGCCTTTGGGGACCACAGCATTGAATATGCTCCATAAAATGCTCCTAGAATAACTGAGGAAATTTGAATATAAAATGTATATCAGATATGAATAAATTATTTTTGTAGGAGTGCTAATGACATCTTGTGTAAGCAGGAGAATGCTTTTATCCTTAGAAGTTATACACTGCAGTATTTAAGGGTAAAATGTCCTGCTGAGGTTGTTCAGCAAAAAGCAACTCTGTTTGTGTGGGACATAGATATGGTTATGTGTGTATTTACAGAAAGAGAGAGAATAGGGCATAATACAACTTTGTGGAGGGCTTAACGATCTCTTAATTCATGAACTATGCAACCACCTGTGAGGGAAGGAGATATTTCAGAAAAGACAACTATAAAAAAGCATGGCTTTCATATGTATTTTGTAGGACAGCAATCTTATGACATCATAATTGTATTTATGAACCATGTATGTAAAGGTAAGGGGATTCATTTTGAAATAATTAGGGAACATTGAACACTATTAGCTAGATTTCAATTGCTGTAGACTCAGTAACCACAGTAGTGTGGTAGGAAGAAGATAGCTAACTCACAGGGCCCTGACATATATTCTAATAAAGACAGAGAGTATCACATTGATTTTTTTAAAAGCATGTGAATTTTAATTGTTTCAATCAGCTTGAATTATCAGTGTTGTAAAACAAAGCTTCCTGGGCACATTTGCCATTTGCTAGTAAGTCATCCCAGACTCTGGATCTGCCATCTGGTGGACACTTCAATAACTTTCCAAGATCAAAATTGACCACATTTGTCAAAACCATACTGGGCTCTAAGATAGGTAAGACAGCTAACATTTTCCAAAGAAATAGGTAGTCCTGACTTAACTCTTTATCTCAATCTCTGAGGTTTCACAATCCTAATAACAGTTTAAAATAAAATCTAATAACATCAATTTTTAATAATGTAAAAACTAATCATGTGCATTTCATACCTA
This sequence comes from Perodicticus potto, assembly GCA_963574655.1. NCBI lineage: Eukaryota > Metazoa > Chordata > Mammalia > Primates > Lorisidae > Perodicticus > Perodicticus potto. The sequence goes on from CAUYRH010034618.1 coordinate 8,202, forward strand.
GTAAAGTCTTCAATATACGTTATACATTGTCTTAACAAAAGTTTTTAATATGTCTTTAATATTGTGAACACATCTAATTATATTCACATTTAGAGTCCTGTTTACTGTCAGAACAAAAAGGAAATCTGTCATAATGTATATGTATATCCACTGAAAGATAATAATAGGTAATCTATTGAATATATAGCATTGATTAGGATCCTGAAGTTTGAACTTTATGTTGTGTGTGTATGTGTGTTTATTACTTGTTTTTATTTAGGCAAACAAAGAACATAAGTTTACACTGAGATCAATTTGTTTACAAAAATCTTGTTGAACTATATCTTCCTTTCCTCCTTCTGATCCTGTGACAACTCCCACAGGGAAGCCGGGAAACTGTGGACGCTGCACAGTACCATTTTGAACATCTCCGAAGTAAAAGAAAGAAAACCGCATTGCAGTTTTTGAAATGACAGTTGTATGGCTTTAGCAAATGAATTAATCCCTCTAGATACTTACCTCAGCATTTATAAATTTAGTTTCTGTGTGAGTCATTCTTAATCCAATAAGTCATTCCACGAATATTTACTGAGCATTTACGAGATTCCAGACATCATAGAAGGTTACAGAGATAACCAAGGCAAATGGGAGTTTTATACTCATAGCCTGACAAAGGAGACGGCAACAAAATCAAAGGGTAGACGTCAACGTCGAAGTCAGAAAGAAAATCTCAGTGCATGATGAGTTAATTATTTTTCTAAAAACATTTGGAAGGAACTTGAACTTTATTAATATTTACCATGTGAATTAATAGCATAATTATTAAATAAAGATGTAATTTTTGAGATCCATGCTCAAAGAGTTTCACTAATAAATTTGTATAATCAAAATATGTACAGTCTACTGGTCAACCCTACTTGAACCACATTATCAATATAAAATTACACCGCCATATAAAATGACTGGAAATAAAGTAGGCGGTGGCCCAACTATAGTTATAACTACATATGTATTTATAGATAAACATTGTTTTACATCAATCACTATGAAAGTTTTGAGACAGGCTGTGTTATGGTCCATTATTTCTCTTCCAAGAAACACTGTCCACAGCGCCCTTTCTTATTTACCTGTGCAAGTCTCAACTTGCTTGGCCTATAGGTGCTGCTGGGAGGGCTTCATTTGTTTCCATCCACAGGGGTTTTACTTTTCTTGATTTTTATGTATCTCAAAAGTTTTATGGATACCTGATGACTGAGTCCAGCAGACCTGGACTTTTAATCTTAGATTTAAAATTTAGTGCAATATAGAAGTAAAATTTAAAAAATTAAAGCCATAAAAATAAGTAATATTATACCTGAAATGCATAGTCAAGAAATCTCTTAAGTTCTTAATTTGTTTCAAAAAGCAACCCATATTAATATGCTAATGGGAACTATTAGAGCAATAAAAAGCAGTCTCAACATATTCAGGGACTCAAAAAGAATAGCCAGGCTCCACAATAAAAAAGAAAAAAAAAAAGATTTTCTTGAATACATATTCTAATCAACAAAGAATGATTGAAACAATGAGATAAATCACAAGGAAGCCACAGAAATGATTTTGACATGAAATCAAGCCTCTTCAATGTTGAGATAATTCTAAGACAAATCTGGTTATGTAGATTAGAAAAAGTAGACTAAACACATATCATTAAAGATACATAGAACCAAAGTAATTATGTAATAATTATATAGAATTAAAACAGGTTATATTAAGAAATACTTGCAGGTAGGGGAGAGAAGAAAATGTGTCTTGCATTTTAAATTTCAGTACAGAGACTTAAAAACAATCTTGGGGTGAATAATTAAAGAAATGATTGGGCAGCGCCGAGTAGGGCACCGGCCCCATATACCGAGGGTAGCAGGTTCAAACTACCACCAAAAAATAGCCAGGCGTTGTGACGGGTGCCTGTAGTCCCAGCTACGTAGGAGGCTGAGGCAAGAGAATCACCTAAGCCCAGGAGCTGGAGGTTGCTGTGAGTTGTGACTCCCTGGCACTCTACTGAGGGTGATAAAGTGAGACTCTGTCTCTAAAAAAAAAAAAAAAAAATGATTATAGTATCCTCTTAAAACATTTAAGAACATACATCTTGTAGGTAGAGAAGAAGGGGTATAATGCAATGGAAAGAGAGTTTCAGTTTTACAAGATGGAAAAATACTAGAGATCATCAAATAGTGTTAATTATATGTACATTTAAAAATCGCTAAGAAGGTAAATTTCATGTTATGTATTCTTTACCACAATAGAAAAAAATACATGTTTTCTAACTTAAGAAGATAAAGCAAACAAATATATTCCCATACAACTGAATGTGGTATGAAAAAATTACATAAGAAATAAATAATTAGAAATAAAAATAGATACAAGATTTTTTAAAGAATTTTTACAATGATAACGTTCGATGTGAGACTCCAGACAATTCATTTCACTTTCCTAATATTCATCTTTTTCTTCAGGGAAATACAGCAAAGAACAGTTTATAGAGTTGTTGTGTTAATTATAATAAACTAATGCATAAACTATTTTCCCTAGTGTATGCAAAGTACCCTAATGGATATTGAATAGAAAATAAGACTCTGACCATTAGGGAACATGTGTTTTTTACAAGACCATTTTTAAAAATTCTAGAACATTAAAGAATTAAACTATGGGTAAAGATATGTCACACACTGCAAATTTTAAAGAGAAAATAATTTCATATCAAGCAGAGTAAAGTTAAATGAAATAGCTATGAATGTAAAAAGAGATCATATTTTATACCACCAAGGTAAAATTCAGCTTGAAAATATAACAGCAACGAAACCGTCAGCCATATAGCATTACGCTGAAATATATAAATTCCTATTAGATGAAGGAAATATCTTTTAACTATAATAATATAATTGCAAAAATCCTCAAATAATTAACCTTACATTCATCTTGAAAGGTCAGATTTAAAAAAGTGTATAAATTTATCTAAATGATAACCTTGTAGAAGGGTAGATTCTGCTAACATTGTTTTAAACACTTACTGTGCATCGGAATCAACTGATCAAAATCTTCTACGACCCAATACATTACATTGTTACCTCAATCCTTAACCAAAAAAATATTTTAAATAGGTCAAAAACTTAAGCACAAAACTATAAAATTGTCAAAAGAAAACTTGAGGGGAATGAATTTACAAACAGGAAAGTACGGTCAGTCTTTTTAAAGGATATAAAGCCTAGTGGACAGTGCCTATGGCTCAAGGAGTAGGGTGCCGGCCCCATATACTGGAGGTGGTGGGTTCAAACCTGGTTCCAGCCAAAAAACTGCAACAACAACAAAAAATAAATAAAAAGAGGATATAAAGCCTGGAAGTCATAAAAGAAAATCATTGATGGTAGAGAGCACAGTAAACCCGAACATAGAAATTGATAAAGACACAGGGAAAACTGTGCCTGTGTTTGGGAGAAGAAGATGATATTTTCAAAATATAAGATGGACAATGAGAGATCACTAAGAAAAAAGGCATACCAAGGAAACCTAACCCAAAGAAGGTTGTTCCGGCTAGATCAAATGCAGCAAATAAGACGTTAATGCAAATAGAATTTCTCTAGTACAAGGGACATTTCACAATGACAAAAGAGCCAATTCTACCAAAAGATACACAACCTTAAATATATATGCAACTGCTAACTAAAATGATAAGCAGAAAAATCTACAGTCAAAGTTGGAAATTTGAAAATGTGTCTTGCAGGCATGGTACACACAGGTTGTCAAAAAGTTGAAGGACTAATTTTCTAAATTTAAAAAAAAATGACATTCTTCAGCATTAATGTTTTGTCGATGTGAAATCTCCAACTTTGGCATCGTTCTGGATAAAAGTAATGCAAGCTCGGTTCAATATAAAAAAATCCGTGAACATAATACACCACATACATAGTATGAAGGAAAAAAAATCTGTGTGATCATCTCAAATCATGGATTTGAAAAATACACTCTCACATTAAAAACTACTCAGGAAAAAAAAAATAATGTTTACATGAGGCATATCAAGAAAGAAAATGTTTTTAAGATTGTTTTGTCTCATAATAGGGAAGCTTTTAATGTAAAACTTAAAGTAAAATAAAAGAGATGCAATGACATCTAGGCTTCTAACCGCACTTTAATAAAAAACAAACAAAACCAAAGCTCCCTTCTGTGGCCAAAGGACCCTTCATTACATAACCTGTTACTAAGGCTCCAGCATTGTCCTGGCCAGACTCCCACCCTTCCCAGATGATTCAGCCTTACTGAAGTTACTTTTTTCTTTTTCCCTTTTTTTTTTTTTGTTTGCATTTTTTTTTGCTGTTGTTTCTCAATGACTTTGTAGTTCCATAGAAGAGTTTTGTGTTATCTAGCCTTTCAAATGTGATATCATATGATGAGAACTTTATACATTTCTTAATTCGAATTTTTATATTTGTATATATGCCATTTTTTTCCCTAATACTTGTTTTAATTACATTTGTCTGAGATTACTAGGCAGTTCATTCAACAAACATGTACAGAGGATTTTTTTGTTCTGTGTCAGGCACAGTGCTATGCTAGCAGTTGTTAGGAAAGCAGACATAATCTGTGCTCTAAAGTTTCCATCCTTGCAGTAGACATGACTTTTAAGAACTTAAGGGGAAGAACAAAAGCAAAGAATAATGATTTTGACAAAGAAAATTAAAGAAAAGATTTGAGAATAAAAATAAGGAAGGAGGTAGGCTGACATAAAATGTTCAGGAAGTACTTTCTGAAGAGGTGACATTCAAATTGATACATAAAGGATGGGAATACAAAGCCATGGTTTGCTCAAACTTTATTTTATATACTCCCCACAGAAAGCCTGAACAGTGGGCTCTGTTAGCCCTGCTTTATAGATTAAATAACGTGCTCAGAGTTCAGCACTGCTTATAACAATGAAAAATCGGAAACAACTTAAATGCCCAATAAAACTGTTTGGAAAATTAAATGATGTCATTCCATAAAAGGAGATAAAATGAAGTCATGGCAAATGGGAAGATGCCTGATCATATTTACTCACAAACATGTCTAATGGATTCTATCAAATGAAAATGGTATCTTGAAGATAAAATAGTAACCCACTGTTTGTAAACCATACACAAAGGTATATTTTTTTTTAAGTGAACATAAGAAGGAAAAAGTTTGACCGTGGCATACAAAATGGTATTAACTCTTGAGAGCAGAATTTTGGATGATTTTTACTAACATATTTATAAGTTTATTCATTGTCTATGAACTATTTTTACTAACATATTTATAAGTTTATTCATTGTCTATGAACAGTAACTATGCTATTTGTATTGCTCATAATCAGACTAAAACTTTTCTCTTTAAAAATCAGTGTGCAGATGTAGAATATATTTCTCTGGCCCCTAAGACTTTACAGTCATACCACATTTAAAACAACAATGCAAACCAGAAATATTTATTTGATAACCCTCCTTTGGTAATCAATCACAAGATATTTTTCCAGACACAAAGTTTCAATTGGTTTTCAAGAAACAATCCCTCCTCCTGCAAGAATCTAATAAATTATGAGTTTTGGGGGAAAGCTTGGATAAATATAGTTCCACTGAGGATGGGAAAGCCATCACTTCTTGAGGTCCCCCACTTCTGTCTGAGTGTGCTCTTTGCTTTTAATGCTGAGCAAAGTAAATATACCATAACATTTTCTAAGCAGTTCTGAAAAAAGTGTAAACTATTTCATAGACACGAAGGATAGCACAGCAAATAGACAGGCACTTAGCCCAGTAGTATAAAAGAGCAGAAACTAAAGATATTAGCAAAAACTTAAATTTAATTATAAATTTTCAATATTCCAGTTTCCATTATTTTCTATAGAAAAAGTAGCAATTCCAAACCTGGAAATTTACCTTAATACTAAATTTCAAAAAGACAAATTAAAATGTGAAAATTACTTTTGAAAATTAATTGTGTTAGATTTTTTTTTTTTTTTTTAAGAGACAGAGTCTCACTTCATCATCCTTGGTAGAGTGCCGTGGCTTCATGGCTCACAGCAACCTCCAGCTTCTGGGCTTAGGCCATTCTCTTGTCTCAGCCTCCCAAGTAACTGGGACTACAGGCGCCCGCCACAATGCCCGGCTATTTTTTTATTGCAGATAGGCCCTGGCCGGGTTTGAACCCACCACCCTTGGTATATGGGGCCGGCGCCCTACTCACTGAGCCACAGGCACTGCCCAATTGTGTTAGATTTTTAATGACTGTATCAACGAGTCTATGGAACTGGACCAGAGAGGCATTATATTTTCACAATCAATCCCCAGAGCACTTCTACATGGGTTATTTTATATTACAACTGCCCGTAAGTCAAAACTTACAAGCTCTTTTTTGCATTTGAGAAACAGATAATCGTGGCTTCCTCTCCCATGCAGGGCTAAAACTTAAATCCAAGTCTTCATTCTCACTGAAAAGTTATTTCCACTAGACTGGACCATCCTATCTCCGAGTTAATTAGAAAGCCTTTTATTAAGTAACTCTAAGCAATGAAAATAAATGGAACACATAAGCACAGTAAGACCTAACATACAGGATTCATGCAAAACAGTTGCATGATGCCCTCTATACTTTATTTCTTATAGCTGGTATTTAGCACGAAGGAGTAGAGTAAGTAAGCTTGACTGATTTAGTCAGCTTTACAAAGCAGACAAGGGCTATATGATGGGAAAAATAAGGTTAGTGATCTGGTTAGCACTCTTAGCAATCCCAGTAATAATATTCTAACTGAATGTATCCCCTGCGATGTGCACTAGAAACTCTGTATAAGACTGCCATTCATTAGCTACAACCGACTTTCTGAGTCACATTCTACTGTGCGCTGCTCTCACTGGTATCACAGAGCCTACAGCTGATGAAGCTAACTCCTTAATTAGCCAGGTTGGTGATGAAATAGAAATTGCACCTGCCAGGGGGTAAGGGACACGAGGAGGAGGTAAGTGCTTTTTTTTCTGATTGCTGAGCATTCGTCTGATAAGGTTTTGTGATTTTTTAAAAACTCTTTTCTCAGGGACAAATTTAAGTCTAGGGAGAAGCTGCAGTGATGAAGAGAGTAAGGACAGCAAAATACACGGAATGATCACGAAGAGAGCTTATGGTGCAGCAGAAAGGGGGGTGGCCAGACCTGAGAACTGGCTCCACACGGGCTCCAGCCCAGTCATCCGTGGGACATTACAAATGCTTATAAGTGAGGATGGATTTCTGGTTCTTCATAGGAATGGACATCAGAATCACCTGCGGCAATTTCTTTTAACTCCAAATACTCAAGGTTCACCCTAGGCTTGTAAAACAAGGAACCTTCGGGTATATTTTCCACAGATTATGATGGGCGCCTCTGGTTCAGAGTTATTAGATTGGATGAATTAATATCCTTTCTAGATCTGAAAACCCATGACTTCCATGTGGAATTTCTTACCACTTGGTTTCCAAAGGAGCTTTCCTATACCAGGAAAATGGTAGGAAATTCCTTAGAGTTGCACAGGCCAGTTTATAGTCATCTTTATACAGACCATGATTGGTACTCAGCTCCCCAAATACATAGCTGCTAACTTGTACCAGTTCATCTAAGGTGATAGTAAAGGAAAGCTGCTGGTGTCCTGATTATAAATTAACTTGTAAAAAAGTTAGATGATGGGGCAGCCCCTGTAGCTCAAAGGAGTAGGGCTCCCACCCCATATGCTGGAGATGGCGGATTCAAACCTGGCCACAGCCAAAAAAACAAACCCAAAAAAAAACCTACAAAAAAAAAAAGTTATACCGAAATGCTCAAAATATGAAAAAAAAATTGAGGATACCTTTAAAAATCAGCTTTCTGACATCACATCACACTCTCCCTGCTTACTATAGAATCTGTGTAAGCAAGTACCAATTATCAACTTCCTTAAGCCTAGAAGAAAGGTAACCACTATTGTCTAATCAAAGCCGTATAAAAGCATGGGGTTTTGATGCTTGGCTTCTGACCACATTACAATATCCTGGACTATGAGCAGTTAGATAAAATTCATGTGTGTGTATGTGTGTTGGCATGTGCATATGAACCATTTAACTGAGGTATGATCAGTGTACAAAAAGCTGCACATATTTAATGTATACAACTTGATGAGTTTGCAGATGAGCGTACACAGGTGTAACCACCGCCAGAATCTGTGCCATAAACTCCTATTATCTCCAAAGTTTCCTTCGACCCCCTAGGATAATATTCTTTCATTGTAATATCTGCATGCACATACTCCCGGAAATTTTCCCTGTTTTGTCAATGATAGCTTACTCTTTTCCCAAGCTTGATAAAGCCATCCTTGATTTGGTATAATTATTCTCCATACTTTATTAGTTTGCTGGGGCTGCCATAAAAAGAACTATAAACTCTGTGGCTTCAAACACAGAAATGTATTTTCTCACAGCTTTAGAGGCTAGAAATTCAAGATCAAGGTGTCAGAGGTTTGGTCTCTCCCGAGGGTCACGAAAGAAGAGTCTGTTTCAGGCCTGTCTCCTTGGCACATAGGCAACAGTCTTCTCCCTGTGTCCACATGTCACTTCCCCCTTATATGTGTCTGTGTTCAAAATTCCTATGAACCGTTGAATTAAGACCCACCCTATGGACCTCTTTAAATATCCTCTCTCCAAAGATGTTACATTCTGAGGTCCTATGGGTTAGGACTTCAACATTTGAATTCGGGCAATAACAAACACCATTTTTAAGAATATTTTTCTCTGATCACTTCAATTAATGGTCAAATTATCAGAGGACACTTGTCATCTGAGCAAATAGAGATTATTTGGGAATGAGAAGTTACTATGAACACAACATAAGCTATCTTCATGTCACTGATAATTCTGACCTTAAAAAATATATAATTTCAGGGTTATGTTTAGTTCTTTTCATCCTGACTCATTGTCCAAATATGTGAGACAGAAAAGGTAGAAGTGACAGTTAAAAGTTCACAGATTTGGAAACAAACAACCCAGGATATGTCTTGGCTCCAATTTTGAAGGGCTTTTGGTAGATTCCCTTATTACTAAAATGTAAAACGTATCAACTCGATAGACTATGAAGCATTGAATAAGTCGATTAGAGTGGTTTAAAAAATGTAAAGTCCAGTAGAAATTGCTTGTAAGAAAACGGTGTTCGGAGTGAGAAGCTCTAGAAGCTCTGAGTCCGAGTCTTACCATAAACACTTGGTGGTTTACATTTTGGGCAATTCACTTAACTTCCCTGAGCCTCAGTTGCTCCTCTCTATAAAAATGAGATCTATAATGTCTGCCATCTCTAAGATATATGTTTCTGTGAAAAAGAAAGATATTGGCAATTGCCATGTCATGTATATTAAATTCTTGTGCAACTAAATCATTTATTTTATAAACTCTGATGACCTCTGCATGCAATAGCCAATGACGCCTCCCACCCCTACAACCACCATGTCTAAGGCGAAGTACTGCAACTTTTGATTATGGATTGTAGATTGCACACTTTGGCTGGCCCTTTCTTGGTAAATTTAGGAAGCTGCTGTTATTACATCCCATGAAGGCAGTAACAGCTCTGTGGCGTGTCTGTGTGTCTGTCTTTGTGTGTGTGTGTTTCTGTGTTATAGCTGGAGACGGGAAGTAGGGCTGATGTCAGAGTTTGTTATTGCCCGAATTCAAATGTTGAAGTCCTAACCCATAGGACCTCAGAATGTAACATCTTTGGAGAGAGGATGGTACACAGCCCACCAGTCTGTTAAGATGGTTTGCCTCAAGGAATAAAATTTGCTGAAGGTGAGAAAAATGAAAAGTGAAAAATAAAAATTTGTTTAAAATCATTTGGAAATAAAATATTTTCCACTGCCGAAGGGCAAGGCAATAGAAAAGAAGAAAGTGGGGTTTGGAAACAAAGGGCCAAAGCTGAGGTTTACATGTGCGAGGGAGGACTGAGGCTTGCGAGTAAAGTCAAAAGCCTGACACCGTGTCCCTATAATGACCTTTCTAAGATGGTTTGGTGTGTTTCCCATTGCTACCACATTCTTTTTTTCTTTTGAGACAGAGCTGTCGCCCTGGACAGAGTGCTGTGGCATCACAGCTCACGACAACCTCCAATTCCTGGGCTCAAGCGAGTCTCCTGCCTCCGCCTCCCAAGTAGCTGGGACTACAGGCGCCCGCCACAACGCCCGGCCATTTTTTTTGGTTGCAGCCGTCATTGTTGTTTGGCG
>CAUYRH010034622.1:0-12572 GCA_963574655.1 Perodicticus potto
CTGGTTGGGTGCATAAATATTAATAATTGAAATCTCATCATATTGAGTATTACCTTTAACAAATATGAAATGTCCATCTTTATCCTTCCTTACTTTGGTTGGTTTAAAGCCTATTGTATCTGCAAATAAGATCGCAACACCTGCTTTTTTCTGTTTTCCATTTGCGTGGAATATAGATGACCATCCCTTCACCTTGAGTCTAAATTTATCTTTTAAGGTAACATGAGATTCTTGTATGCAGCAGATATCTGGCCTGAGTTTTTGTATCCTGTGCCAACCTATGCCTCTTTAGAGGACAATTTAAACCATTCACATTAATTGAAAATATTAATAAATCTTTAGAAAATCTAGTGGTCATTTTTAATCCTTTCATCATTGTGAAAGTTGGAATTTGACAAAAAGTTTCTGGATGAGTTTACTTTTGTATTGGAGGATTACACTGGTCATTTTGAGGATAGGTCTGAGAATATCCTGGAGAGCTGGTTTGGTTATAGCAAATTTCTTCAACATATGGATGTCATTAAAGTATTTAATTTCTCCATCATAAATGAAACTCAGTTTGGCTAGATACAGGATCCTGGGTTGGAGGTTATTTTGTTTTAGGAGAGTAAAAGTTGATGACCATTCTCTTTCTAGGTTGAAAGATTTGATCAGAGTGATCTTCAGTTATTCTATTGTTCTTCCCCTTGTAGGTTATCGATTTCTTGCATCTGGTTGCTTTCAAAATTTTCTTTCTCATATTAACTTTAGTGAACTTAATTATGATGTGCCTGGGGGATGTCTTATTCGGGCTGAGTCATGCTGGGGTTCTGAAACTGTCTGCTATGTGAATTTCAGAATCTGTTGGCATTTCTGGAAAGTTCTTTTTCATAATCTCTTGAATAGGAGACTCTGTGTCTTGTGAAGCCACTTCATCGCTTTTGGGGATCCCTATGAGGTGAATATTGGCTTTCTTTGAGTTATCCCAGAGCTCTCTGAGAGAGTGATCTGTTTTTGCTTTCCATTTCTCTTGCTCTTTGGAGGTTTGAGAACGTTCGACAGCTTTGTCTTCCATGTCAGACATCCTTCCTTCTGCTTGCACCATCCTGTTACTGAGGGATTCTACTGTATTTCTCAGATCTTTAAGGGCAACTACTTCTTGTCTCAATGTGTCAACATCTCTGGTCATTTTGTCTTTGAATTCGTTGAATTCTTGAGACAACTTTTGGGTCATCTTTTGAATTACTGCTTGAAATTCTAATTCCGCCTTTTCCTCCATTCTGCTGATCTTATTTGCAATCTAGATTCTGAATTCGATTTCAGACATCTCAGCCATTTGCCTATCAGGAGATCTTGTGCTGTGTCTGCCTTGTTGTTCCTTGGAGGAGTTAGTCTACTCTGGTTATTCATATTGCCAGAGTTTCTCTGTTGATTATGCCCCAAGATTGTTTTTCACCATTGAATCTGGCCGTCCTCAAAGTTGGGAAGGTTCTCTCGAAGATTAGACCCTGGTAGGACCACCCTATCGTTGCTGGAACTTTGTAGTGAGTGACTCTGTGAAGATCTTCTGGGATTGCCCCAGCCAGGGAGTTCTGGCTGTGGGAGCAGCACTGGAGTTTGGCACCCTTGGATCCAGCAGCAGGGTGGCGGATGGTGTATACAGTTCTGGGAGTGCCAGGAGAAGGGCCGTGTGATCACTGGGGGAATTCCTGGCTGAGGGCAGGCCTACAGAGGCCTGGCACTCACCAGCGGAGTCCCTGGCAGAGGACCAGCTTGCAGAGGCCCTGCAGGCTCGGGGTATGGGGCACGTGATTTCTGGGGGAGTTCCTTGTCAGGGGTGGGCCTGCGGAGGCTCTGTGGGTGCCAGCGCAGGCCTGCACAGTTACCAGAGGAATCTCTGGCCAGGGGCAGGCTCGCAGGGGCTCAGCAGTTGCTGGTGGAGTCCCTGATAGAAGGCAGAACTGCGGAGGCCCTTCAAGTGTTGGGCACATGGCTGCCCGGTTGTCTGGGAAGTTTTTGGTGGGCAGTGGGCTTACAGAGAGGCCTGGTGGTTGCTAGCGGAGTCCCTGGAAGAAGGTTGGCCTGCGGAGGAGCCATGGGTGCCAGACGGAGGCCCATGCAGTCACCGGGAGTGTCCCTGGCCATGGGCCTGGCAGTCGCAGGCGGAGTCCCTTGCAGGAGGCAGAGCTATGGAAGCCCAGCAGGTGCAGGATGCAGGACCAGGCAGTTGCCGGGGGAGTTCCTGGCTGGGGGCAGGCCTGCAGAAGTCTGGCAGTCCCCGGTGGAGTCCATGGCAGAAGTCTGGCCTGCATAGGCCCTGTGGGTGCCAGGCGGATGCCCGCACGGTCGCCAGGACTGTCCCTGGCTGAGGCGAGCCTGCAGGGGCTGGAAGTTGTGGGCGGAGTCCTTTGCAGAAGGCGGAACTGCAGAAGCCCTGCAGGCTCAGGGTGCGGGCTGCCAGGGTATTTACTGGTCAGGGGCAGACTTGCGGGGGCCCTTCAGGTGCCAAGTGGAGGCCCATGTGGTCACCAGGGGCGTTCCTGGCCGGGGCGGACCTGAAGAGGCCTATGGGTCACCAGCAGTGTCTCTAGCAGACGGTGGACCTGAGGAAGCTTGGCAAGCTTGGGGTGCAGGGCCAGGAGGTCACTGGGGTAGTTCCTTGCCCAGGGTGGGCCTGCAGAGGCCTGGAGGTTGCAGGTGGGGTTACTGGTAGAAGGCGGGCATGTGGAAGCTGTGCAGGCTTGGGCGTGGGGCTGCATGTTCACCAGGGGATTTACTGGCCAGGGGCTGGCCTGCAGGGGCCTTGCAGGTGCCAGTCAGAGGCCTGCGTGGTCACTGGAGGAGTTCCTGGCTGGGGGTGTACCTGCAGAGGCCTGGCGGTCACCGGCAGAGTCTCTAGCAGACGGCGGACCTGCGGAAGCCCGGCAAGCATGGGCGCAGGGCCAGGCAGTTGCCGGGGGAGTTCCTGGCCAGGTGAGGGCCTGCACAGGCCTGGCAGTAACAGGCAGAGTTCCTGGCAGAAGGCGGGCCTGTGGAAGCCCTGCAGGCTCGGGGCGCAGGGCCACACGGTTGCCAGGGGATTTACTGGCCAGGGGCAGGCCTGCGGGGGACCTGCGGGTGCCAGGCAGAGGTCTGCGCATTCGCCGGGGGAGTTCCTGGCTGGGGGCGGACCTGCAGAGGCCTGGCGGTCGCCATCAGAGTCTCTAGCAGACAGTGCACCTGCGGAAGCCTGATGGGGCACAGGGCCAGGCACTTGCCTGTGGCTTCCCTGTCTGGAGGGAGGCTTGCCGCAGCCCCCCGGAGTCTTTTCCCTCTGGAGTGCTTGCTCCAGCAGGCAGGGGTGGGGGCGCTGATCAGGGACCTCCTCCCTCAGTCTCAGTGGGGTTAGGCTTCTGATTCGTCAGGTAAGGGGGGAAGGGTGTGCTCTAAGTTCAGAATGGTGGGGAAAACTTTAGTTCAGTTTTTCTGCCGAGCAATAGAGTTTTCAGAGTCACACCGGGGTGCTCAGGGGAAGCACAACCCACTTCCCACAGCACTCTTCCATGGGGTGAGACAAGAGGTCCACAGTTCACCACTTGTCTGTAGAAAACCCGCAGGAGCAAAAGAGGAGAAAAAAAAGAAAGGAAACAGAAAAGCAAGAAACTCAGAACTTTCTTGGGGGAGGGGAAGGACACTTTTCCTTTCAGATGAGTTTTGTACCTGAAGTTTGCTTTCTTGGAGTCACAGCCTGTCTCAGCAGAGGTGACCCACAGAAATCACTTCTCTCTCTCAGCTGGGCTCCCAGTATTCAGCTTAATTGTGCAGTTTCTGGAGGTTATCTTCCCTTTTGGACAGGAGCCTTTTTTGGAAGCTGCTTCCAGTCAGCCATCTTGCTCCACCTCCCCCCCCAATAGTTTCTTTTTGTATGAATTTTCTGTTGTAATTCTCAAAGGAACATTGTTCCTCAGTTAAAAACTCAGGACTAAAAATTAAGAAGTTAATTTGCATGTATAACAATATTGCTTCTTATTTATACTAATTTAGATATTGAGTCCCAGTTGCATTTCTTCTATGATAAATGAAGATATAGAGGGCCTGGGTAGCTCAGTCAGTAGAGCATCAGACTTTTAATCTGAGGGTCCCAGGTTCAAGTCCCTGCCCAGGCCCTACGATTTCCTGTAAGGAGATGTCCGTTTTCGGCTTGGCCTCTGAATCTCAGCAGTTAGGACGCCAGCCACATATATCGGAGCTGGTGGGTTTGAATCCAGGCCAGGACTGCCAAACAACAATGACAACTACAACAAAAAAATAGCTGGGCATTGTGGTGGGTGCCTGTATTCCTAGCTACTTGGGAGACTGAGGCAAGAGAATCAATTAAGCCCAAAGAGTTTGAGGTTGCTGTGAGCTGTGACAACACGGCACTCTACCCAGGGTGAAATACTGAGACTCTGTCTCATAAAAAAAAAAAAAAGATATAAATTATACCTTCATTTCTTCCTCTTCCCCTTCCTCCAAATATTTATAGCACCATTAATCCTTGCAAAGTTCTATCAATTGTGGTAAGATTTCGTTTGTGTTACAGCTCTTTAGTTTTCCTTGAGTTAATCATTACCTCACATGTTTCTGCTTGCCAAATTTTTGTTCTCTATCTTTTGTGGATTACAGATTCTTTGTCATGTTATCCCTCTTATAATTTCTCAGCCACAACTGAGGTCAGTGTCAAATTGTCATTGACACTGTGTGTTACACTGTCACTTAGTCTCTTTTCTACACCTTTTAGGTTGGCTCCATTATGTCCTGGATCCCATGTTTTCATGTATTAGCTTATGCTTCTTTTGTCTTTCAAAATGTGAAAGGGGTACAAAAGTTTTCGTTACATCAGTGATTTTGTTTATGGTGAAGTTGAGGCTATCAGCATGCCCATCACCTGAATGGTGTTCACTGTACCTGAGGAATAGGTTTTTACCCTACCTTCCTCACCTCCCACTTCTTGATTATAGTAACTTTCTGTGCCCACAGAGCTTTATGCCCACTATGTGTGTGTGTGTGTGTGTGTGTTTATCACATTTTGTAAATCCATTCATGAATTGATGAACACTTAGGTTGATTCCACATCTATGGATTGTGAATTGTGAACATGTGGAGTGCAGATGTGTTTTGATAAAATGACTTCTTTTCCTTTAGGTAGATACCTAGTAGTGGGATTGCTGAGTTGGATGGTAAGTTCATATTTCTTTCTTTCAGGAATCTCCATACTGTTTTCCATAGAGGTTGTAGTAATTGGCGGTTCCACCAACTGTGTATCAGAGTTCCTTTCTTGCTGCATCCACTAAAGCATCTATTGTTTTTGCAGTTTTTAATTAAAGCCATTCTAAGAGGGGAAAGGGAAAACCATGGTAGTTTTCATTTGCATTTCCTTAATGTTTAGTGATGATGAACAGTTTTTCACATGTTTGTGGGCCAGTGTTGTATCTTCTTTTGAAAAGCTTCTGTTCCTGTCTTTGCCCACATTTTTAATGGGGTTGTTTATTTTTTCCTGCTGATTTGCTTGGGTCCTTGTAGCTTGTGATTATTAAACCTTTATCAGGCATATAGTTTGTGAATATTTTCTCCCATTATGAGGGTCGTTTATATGCTGTGTTCATTATTTCCTTTGCTGTGCAGAAGTTTGTAATTTAATTAAATCCTATTTATCTGTTTTTATTGTTGTTGTAATTGTGTTTGGGGGTCTTAGTCATACATTCTTTGCTTTCATTAATGTCTTAAGAATTTCCCCTATATTTTCTTCTAGAATTGTTTTGGTTTCCTGCCTTACAGTTAAGTCATTTATCCATCTTGAATTGATTTTTGTAATCATTGAGTGACAGGGATCTTGTTTTGTTCTTCTGTTTTATGCTTCTCTTGATATGTTCTGTTTTCTAGTTTCTTTCTAATAGAAAAGAAAATGAGAGGGCAACTCTAATCTGCCTGCATTTCTGAAGTGCCTTTAATGGGCTGGTGAGGCACCTGTCTTTGGCACTCTCCTCTCTCTGGAAGCTTATTTTCTTTTTGCCAGTCTGATATACTGTGGTGACAGGTCTTGATGTGGGCCTGCTTCATTATTGGAATAGAGTATTTGGGAGGACTCGAGGTCTTCAATCTGGGAAATTTCATGTAATAAGCTCCCCACCCCCACTTCATTGCTCTTATTCTTCACTTTCTGTTGCCAAATACTGATCCTTTTCTACTGATAACGTCTAAGTTAGTATTATAGTTTTACTTTGGGGAAGAGATTTGATTCTTTTTTCCTAATCCTTTCATTCACTATTTAGCGTAGTTACAATTACATTTTATACTCTAATTATTCATTATCTCATTAGTTCTTTTTCTCATTTTATTTTGTGGAGGCATTATCACATCTCTCAGGATATATATATATATGTTTATTTTTATTAAATCATAGCTGTGTACAATAATGCAATCATGCGGTACAATGTGCTGGTTTTATATACAATCTGAAATATTTTCATCAAACTGGTTAACATAGCCTTCATGGCATTTTTTTTAGTTATTATGTTCAGACATTTATATTTTACATTTAGTAAGTTTCACCTGTACCCTTCAAAGATGCATCTTACATGTGGACCCACCAATTACCCTCCCTCCACCCATCCTCCCCACTCCCCTGCCCTCCCTTACCCCTTTCCCCATATTCTTGTGCTGTGATTGGGTTATAGCTTTTGTATGAAAACTGTAATTTAGTTTCATAGTAGGGCTGAGTTCATTGGATACTTTTTCTTCCATTCTTGAGATACTTTGCTAAGAAGAATATGTTCCAGCTGACTTTTTTTTTTTTTTTATAAATTAAAATTGTGTGGCAACCCTGCAATGAGCAAGTCTTCTAGTACCATTTTCCAACAGCACAAGCTCCCTTCTTGTCTCTATGGTACGTTTTGGTAATTGTCACAATGTTTGAGGTTATTTTTTATTATCATAGTATCTGTTATGTAGCCTGTGACCAATTGTCTTCAATCATCCTGTTGGAATTGTTGGAGGGCACCATGAACTATGCCCAAGGGAGATGGCAAATGCCCCATAAATGTTGCATGTTTTCTCTCAGCTGTTTTCTTGTCTCTCTTCCTCTTCTGATGCCTCCGTGCTGTGTGAGGCACAAAAATAATGAAATTAGGCCAATTAATAACACTGCTCTCTCTTCCAAGTATTCAGAGAAAGGGAGAGATGCAACATCTCTCATTTTGAATAAGAAGCTGGAAGTGCCTGAGCTCAGTAGGGAGGGCACATAAGGGCCCACACAGGTTGGATATCAGGCCTCTCGTGCCAAACAGGTATCCAAGTTAGGAGTGCAAAGGAACAGTTCGTAAAGGAAATTAAAAGTACTGCTCCAGTCAGCACACAAATGAATCAAAGCAAACAACCTTATTGCAGATATGGAGAAGGTTTTAGTGGTGCGGATAGAAGATTAAACCAATTACAATATGCCCTTTGGCCAGAACCTGATCCAGAGCAAGGCCCAGCTCTCTTCCATTCTACAAAAGCTGAGTGAGGTGAAAAGGAGATAGAAGAAAAGTCGGAAGCTAGCAAAGATTGGTTCACATAGTTTAAGGAGTGAAGCCATCTCCATAATTTAAAAGTGTAAGGTAATTATACAAGGTTACTTGCTATAATAATTACCTTACACTTTTAAACACTTGCTATAATGTTGATGCAGGCGCTGCAGCAAGTTATCCACAAGATCTAGCTAAAATAATTGAAGAAGGGAGCATACAATGGAAGAGATTTTCAATGTGGATAAAACATCTTTCTATTGGAAGAAAATTCTAAGATGTCATAGCTAGAGAGAAGTCTGTATCTGAATTCAAAGCTTGCTAGAACAGGTTGATTTTCTTACTGGGGACTCATTTGTCATTCCCAAACCCCTAGGATTTAAGGATCACGCTCTCTCCATTCTACCTGTGGTCTGTATGTGGAACACCTGGATAACAGCACATCAGTTTATAATGTGGGTCAGTGAATATCTTCAGCCCACTATTGAGAGCTGCTGCTTAGAAAACAATTCCCTCAAAAACATCATGATTCATCGACGACACACTGGATCACCCAAGACATCTGATGGATATGTCCAAGGACATTAATGTTGTTTTCACGCCTGACAAGACAGCATAGGTTTTGCAGGATCAAGAAGTCATTTCCATTTTTAAGACTTATTCTTTAAGAAATATATTTCATAAGGTTGTAGCCACCATAGTAAGTCCTCTAATGCAGCAGTTCTCAACCTGTTGGTCGAGACTCACAAGAACAATATTAAAGGGCCACGGCATTAGGAAGGTTGAGAACCACTGCTCTAATGGATCTAGGGAAAGTATATTGAAAACCTTCTGAAAAGGATTTAGCATTCTAGATGCCATTCAGGATATTCATAATTCATGGGAGTAGGTCAATATAGTAACATACACAATTGTAAAGGGAATAGAGTTCTTGACTACTTTTTTCAGCTTCACTATTATTGGTATATATAAAAGCTACTTTAAAGATCTGAAAAAAAATAGTACTTCATTTTATATGGAACCAGAGAAAATCTAAAATAGCCAACACATTACTCAGAAATAAAAACAAATCAGGAGGAATCATGCTACCAGACTTTAAACTATACTATAAATCTATAGTGATCAAAACAGCATGTTATTAGCACAAAAATAGAGAGGTAGATGTATGAAACAGAAGTGAGAACCAAGAGATGAACTCAGACACTTATTGTCATTTGATCTTTGATAAGGCTGTCAAAAATATAAATTGGGGACCAGATTCTCTATTTAACAAATGGTGCTAGGAGAACTGGCTGGTGACTCATAGAAGACTGAAACTGGACTCGCTTAGTGCTATTATGAAACCAATTTACAATCACTCACACTTTCATATGAAGAATAGACCACGACTATGGCCCAAGGTGAAAAGGGGGGGAGGGGGGAATGGGAGGGGAGAGGGGAGGTCAAGTCAAGGGAGGGTGAATGGTGGGATCATGCCTATGGTGCATAATGCAGGGGTACATGTCGGGTCTATTAGTATAGGACATAAATGTCTTAACACAATAATTATGCAAACGAGATGAAGTATATATTAACCAGTGTGATGTAAGCGTACCTAATTCTTTTTTTTTTATTAAGTCATAACTGTGTGCATTAATGTAATCATTAATGTGATTACACACACATTAATGGGGATACAATGTGCTGGTTTTATATACAATTTGAAATATTTTCATTAAACTGGTTAACATGGCCTTCATGGTATTTTCTTAGTTATTGTGTTCAGACATTTATATTCTGCATTTAGTAAGTTTCAACTAATTCTATATGAAATCAGCACATTGTACCCCATAAATGCATTAATGTATACATGATGTATGTGTTTACGATTTAATAAAAAATAAAAAAAGCATTTGACTGGACATAAAGAAGATAAAATTAATGAACTGAGTGTTAGATAAGAAATTTCACAGCATGTAGCACAGAGGGGAAAATAGTAGATAACAAAGGTGAAGATACATGAATGTTCCAGTGAGAAGATCTAGTTTACATTTGACTAGTGTCTCAGATGGAGGAACAGAGAAGGGGACAGAGGAATAATTGACTTAGAGTTTTTTAAAATCATGTGACATCACATGAAAACATTTCACATTTCATTTTCACGTGAAATCACAGACTCAGCAAATCCACAGTTTAATTAACCCCCAAGTTTCCTAGTTTGATAATACACTTAAAGCAAAATCTAGGATTAGATATAATGTAGTAAAACGGTTTTAAGCGATTAGAAAACAAATGTCTTCCCCATTGGTTTGTGATAGTTCTTACACTAAGCTGGAAGGCTGGATCATGGGCAAATGTTTTTATCCAAATTCAGGTTCCTGGAATTCATGAATTTAATATAGCTTTGTTAAAGTTAAAAACGATCTTTTGTTCCCTTTACTTAGTGATCTAAATGAGCAGGGATGAGTGTATTTCTGGGATTTTCAAAAGCTAGGTCACTTTCTCCTTTGTCATAATGTCACACTGGCACCAGTTTTCCAAATTTTGCCTTCCTCGCAATACATTTCTACTATATTTCTAATACACCACATGCCACTGTTTGTCCATTTCCCCTCCCAACCATATTGCAGTATCAGAAATGGTAATCCCAAGGCAGACGTAGGAAAAGATATCAGTGTGTCAATAAACCCCAGAAATCTAGACTCCTGCAATGGAAAATTTGCTCTTAGTTAGCAAGGCTGAATGCTTCTGAGAAAGGAAGTGAGATCCATAATTCCTCATAAATGTAAAGATGTGAATGACCATGATGTCATGGTAAACTAGAGAAGTTTAATAGCTTTCTGAGTAAAGTAAGCATATTTCCTCTTTCCTGTGGACTATATGAACAATTGTGTAAGTAAAATAACAAGGCAGAATGTCTAAAAAGTAACAAAGACTGTGGCATGATCAGAAAACATCTCAAGAGAATGATGAAACCTTTTGTATTTGAAGTTTTGATGTTAGGAAACCAGTCATGCTGAGTTTTTGTTTGACCAAATTAAAAGAATACACTTGAAAGTGCAAATGAAATGCTATACCAAGACTTCTACATTTGATCCTGAGTCTCATCCAGGACGACAATGTCAATGTATCCTTACGGAAGTTCACAGGAGAAATAGCAAAAACAAAAACAGTTAATTTCCAGAATTTGTGAATTAGAGAAAACGTCTGCTTTCAATCCTTTTTTGCAAAGTAAGTCTTACAGAAATCACTTTCTGGGCAAATTCAAGTTAAGAATCAGTCTTTGTCTTTAGGACTTTTAGCAACTAGGATAATTCTTTCATGTAAAATTTTTGATCAAGGTCACTATTTGTGTAGAAAACTTTTAATTGATGTCATTAATACCCTCTCTATCTTAGATTGTATCAGAGATCCCATAAAGGACAATTAAATATAACTATTTCCTCCCCAAAGTGGACAAAGATGGTGCCATTACTACTCTTCAGAATTTATGTCTTGCTTTTCCAACTCTGTGAACCTAGCTTATGCTTTTTCTCTAACTGATCTCACTTGTGAGTAGTTATTGCAGTGACTATCACGTGTACATGGGCCATTGAATTACTCACACCATGGTTTTCCACTAACTACTATTAAAATTCATTAGGGAATGTAATTGAATCTCCTTGTTTTACACTTTGTGTGTTAGTGTGAAATGCTATAGTCAAACTCTGTTTTATTACTACACCTAATAGGAGCTGTAAGTGTTGCCAATTATCATTCAAAGTTAATGCAAAATAGAGAACATGGACACATTACCACAATTCAGAAATAGAAAAAGATTTCTAGAGGAAGACTGAAAGAGTTGGGGTGGAAGAAGAGACAGGGGGCTCATCCCGTAGCAAGCAGGTGCATCTTAAAGAAGTGACCACCTTATCCCCCTCCTCTACCCCCACCTCTGCTGTGCCCTATTCTGTAGGCCAATTAACAGTGTTTGGACCACAAAGATCATTGATTTTTCTTCTGAGAAGTCCTTCTAAATGTGATGTTATTCAGTGGCATATAAAATACTTGTCTATAACTATTTTTTAAATCTCTCGGAAACACCAAAAAATGGGGGAAAATTTATTGTACTAAATTGTTTCTATATAATAAATCCATCCTGGATCCTAATCCTTTGAACCTGTCAGGGCCAAAAATTTAAATTTTTTCAAGCAAAACAAAAAGAAAATGTTTTTGCAAACTTTTAAAAAGGAATATATCCAATAAAATGCCAAGGACAGTTTGTAAAATTTACACAAAGCCTCTATTGAAAAATAATTGTAAGCCACCCACAGCCTGTTATAAAAAGATTCCAATTTTCCAACCTTTTTAATACTGACAATGTTAGCTTGCATATGTCTAATACAGAAATTGAAACACAATAGTTTCTGCCCAATGTTTGACAATATAGACTTTTATTGTCTTTAGTTTTTGAAAATAATCTAGAATTTCCATTACTGAACATCTTTTTCATTGCCCTCTCATTCAGTTTTATAATTTTAAGGGCCATCCAAAACTAGTTTACCCCAATCCCTATCTTTCTGTAAAGGAATAAATAGTATTTCAGTATTTATAAGTCTTCATGATGTTCAAAAGCCACAATTTTCTAATAGAACACACAAGGACCTAGGTTGAAGAAAATACCATATTGGCAATGTTTGGAGGAGGATTAAGATGGGTTAATTAATGCATAGGAACATACTGATGTAGGAGAAATAAGACCCGGTGTTCAATAGATAACGAGGACAACTATGTACAAATGTACAACTATTGTACATTTGAAAATAAAATAATTTGAAGTTTCATGGCACAAAAATATAAGTATTTGAAGTGTTGGTTATTATACTTAACCTGATTTGTCTTTTTTTTTAACAAGTGAATAGTTTATTAATAATTAAACAAAGGTATGATGTGATACAGTACAAGCAAGACACTCAAGATAGGTATAATAGTACTACTCACACAAAAACTTAAATTTCACCTCAAAAAAAATCACAAGACAAAAGAGAAAGCAATTTTGATTTGTCTTTTACACATTATATAAAAATATCACATGTATCCTTAAAATATGTA
>CAUYRH010034623.1:0-43841 GCA_963574655.1 Perodicticus potto
TTATTGTCTTTATTATTAAATCATAGCTGTGTACAATAGTGCAATCAAGGGGTGCAATGTGGTGGTTTCATATACAATCTGAACTATTTTCATCAAACTGATTAACATAGCCTTCCTGGCATTTTCTCAGTTATTATATGAAAACATTCATATTCTGCATTTAGTAAGTTTCACCTGTACCCTTCTAAGATGCACTGTAGGTGTGGCCCCACCAATTACCCTCCCTCCACCCCAACTTCTCCCCTCCCCTCCCCTCCCATGCCCCATTCCCCAAAGTCTTGTGCTATAATTGTGTTATACCCTTCGTATGAAAGCTATAAATTAGCTTCATAGTAGGGCTGAGTACATTGGATACTTTTTCTTCCATTCTTGAGATACTTTGCTAAGAAGAACATGTTCCATCTCCATCCAAGTAAACGTGAAAGAGGTAAATTTACCAGCGTTTCTTACAACTTCGTGCTTATGGACAACATGTTTTTCCTTGGTGGTGATTTCTTCCTTAAGAGGAGGAAAAGTAAGAGACGAAGGAGTAGGAAAGAACAGAGAATAGGGGAAAGGACAAGGAGAAATAGAAAGAACAGAGAAAAGAAGGGAGAAGGGAAGGAGGTGTGGGAAGAGAGGGGCGGGATTTGGGAGTATGGAGAAAAGACGTTGTAGGAAGTAGAACTACACTGAATCATTTCTTACTATGTGTGTATATCAGATACGGCACATGTTTTATATCTATTTGGTTCTTTTCTATAATTCCTACAACTGCACTGTGAGCTGGGTATTTTTACTCATATTTTACATATGGGAAATTTAGGCTTGAAAATTCAGAGAAGCTCCCCATCGTACGCGGGTGTCAGAGCTGGGGGTGAACTCTAGCCTGTCTCCCTCTGTGTGTCCTTAATCACTTTGTACATCACCTCTCTTTGATCTTAGTTCTGTTTTGGGGTCACACTGGCTATAACATTCTTCATTTTTCCCATGGCAACCCTACAGCTACTTGTAGGAAATGGCCATATTTCTCCTGAGTTGTTTCTTCCTCAGTTTAATGTCTCCATTTTCTCAATAGACTCTCAAGCAATTTTTCACTTCTACTGAACTTTTAGGTCAATCTCTTCCATCAATTTCTCTCTCCCTACAGCCTTTATTATAACCATGGAGACTCCCAATGTGTTACTCACAGCTTCTATAGTCACTGCCCACTATGTCTTGCTTTTTTTCTTATCTCAGAAAAGAAAATGTATCATGCACCCTTTCTTTCTTTTTTTCTTTCTTTTCATTTACTTGAAAACGGGACTTAGCAAAAGACCATGGCCCCAGCAACTGTATTTAGGGAGTGCATAGAGTTTTGGTTACAGTGATCTTAGTTCTAACCCTATCCACACCATTTACTGCTTATGTAATCTTAGCTTATTTAGCATATCTGATATTTAGTTTGCCTTTATATAAAATCAAGTATTAATATATATATAAATAGGGGCTTGAGACAATCAAGATAATACACATCCAGTATAAGGCACATTAAGAGGTCCAAGTAAGTGGTCTTCATTATTTTTTCTTGTCACCCCAGTGTCCTCACTTTCTCATTCAAACAGCATCAAACTGTACTCTTTAGCAAAGCACAACCTTCTGTCTTTTTTCTATCCATGAGACTATTTGTGATATTCTTATTTTCATGCAAAATATAATACATAAGCTGGATAGACTTGAGGAGTTTTCCATAAGACTTAACTTTATAAGTTCAGTTAACTTTATAACTGAAGAAACAGCACCCACAGATAAAAATTGAACTTTTCAGGATACTGTAAATAACCAAAGGCAGAACTAGAGGCTGACCCCCTGAGTTTTGAGACCCAATCAAATATAATTACACATAAATCACAGTGATGCCCGAGATTCAAACCCAGATGGTAGTATTATGTTGACCAATGGGTTACCAATCAATGTCTTTTATCTAGTTCTATTTTTGTATTAAAAAGAATAAGCATAAGAGATGGAAAAAAGAAAGTATATTTGATTATAGGGGAATTTGAAGCACTTCTTACTAAATTCATTAAGATCACCTTTTCACCACATTTAGCCATATTCATGATAGATCCAACCCTTAGGGGGAGAATTGGGTGAGTTGAATTTTAGAAATACCTCTACTATTTGTGAAGTAACCTTGAGAAAAATCACTAACAACTTTTAGATTATTTTCACTTTGGTAGAATAAGTAAATTGAAGTACTGATAAGACAATAAACTGATATAATACATTTTTTAGTTTTATTTTACTGGTTTTAGTTTCATTTTATTGTTCACATGCTTATTGAAATATGTACATATACCCAATTAAATGCCCAAATCTAAAGTATAAAGGTAAATAAATTATTGCATGCTACATATCTGTACCCTTATGTAATGATATCCAGATCAAGCTACAGAATATTTACATAATTCAAAAAAATTTTCCAATAATGTTATAGCCTTAGTAAATAAAATGAGATAGCAAATTAAAGTTGCATACAATCTAAATAATTTTTAGTATAAATATGTTTGTGACTCCTCCATGTTTTGTCTTAGCAAATTCCACCCTCACCTCCCATTAGTAACTACTATTCTTATTTCTATCAACCATAGATTCCCTTTGCATATTCTTGAACTTCATGCAAGAAGAATTATGCTGTATGCACTGTTAATGTTCAGTTTCTTTTGCTCAACATAATGTTTTTGAAATTTATCCATGTTGTTGTGTTATAATGATTTTCTCTCGAGACTGCCACAGTTTGTTTATTTTCTTACTGATGGGTTTATTTTATTACTATTCATAGGTTAAGTATGTTGTGAATAAAGCTGTTATGGCTGAGTTTGTACATGATTATTTTGTATGTGGACATTTGTACTGGTTATAGGGGGTATATGCCCAGGAGTGAAATTGCTTGGTCACTGATTGTGTCTAGCTTCAGGAGATACCGGCAGAGGGAATGAAACTATTTACACTTCCACTGGCCATACATGAGACTTCCAGGGGTTTTACATCCTCACCAACAAATGATATTGTCAATCTTTCCAACTGTAGTCAGCCTAGTAATTGTGTAGTGGTATCTCATTTAGTTCTTAATTTGCATATCCCTGATGTACAACAAGGATGAGTAATTTCCATATAACAGCCATGTGGATATCCTACTCTGTGAAGTGCCTGTTCAAAATACCTGGCTCATTTTTATTAGGGTTGTTTTTAGCATTTTTTCAGATTTTGTTGGTTTTTATAGAGGAAAACCTAGTACCATTGGAAAGTAAGTCTTGTGACAATTTTAATGACCAATTTGTTTTGAAACAGATTTGTAAATTGCAAAATATTGTAAAAATGTCATAATTTATGTCATTATTATTATTTTTTTTTTTTTTTGAGACAGAGCCTCAAGCTGTCACCCTGGATAGACTTCTGTGGCATCACAGCTCACAGCAACCTCCAATTGTTGGGCTCAAGCGAGTCTCTTGCCTCTGCCTCCCACGTAGCTGGGACTACAGGCGCCCACCACAATGTCCGGCCATTTTTTGGTTGCAGCCGTCATTGTTGTTTGGTGGGCCCACGCTGGATTCGAACCCGCCAGCTCAGGTGTACGTGGCTGGTGCCTTAGCCCGTTGAGCCACAGACACCGAGCCTTATGTCATTATTATTAATAGTACTATCTTTAAATTTTTACTAACTCATTGTAATCAGAGAACAGAACTTTCTCCTTCTTACGATACTGTCTAAAATGTCACAGTGCCTTACAAAATTGTATACCAATGGGAATGTTTGCTTGTGTCTACTCATAACCTTTGAGAGAAGAGTTGCCCATCTTACATAAATGTATTTCTGTTGTAACAGTGTGTACTTCCTTTCTAATCAAATAATATGCAAGAAGCAATTTAAGTCATTCAAGGGGTGTTATTCAACAAATTTTGCAGCTTAACAGTCCAGCAGAGATGCAAGTCCCAGGAGATAATATAAAACGTAACAATAGAATGATGTGGGCGTCAGAAAGACCTGGTTTAGATAATCATCTCTGTCATTTCCTGCTTATATAACTGGGATCACTTATTCAGAACCTATACTCCTTAATTTTTTCCTTTTCAGATAGTATGGATAATATTCACCACCACATCTCCTAGGACAAAGAATGATGATTAGGTTTAACTGAGATAATTTATTTGAAATATGAAACTCTATTAAAAAAACCCTACTATTTATTATGTGTTTATTGAATATCAAGTTTGTATAAGGCACTATTATTTCATAAGGCATCCTGTTTATTCTTCAAAATAACACTGTGATGTGTGTATTATTTTTCCCATTTTATAGATAAAGAGATAGTATTAGAAAGGGCCAGGTGCCTGCTTAAAATCACATATCTGGGTTTTAAACAAGGCCTATTTAATCCTGAAAGCAACCAGTGCAGACATCCTTACAATATTTTCAGCACAAATACTGAGTTATTGTATGAATGAAGCCAGCTCCCATAACTGCATGGGGCAGACATAATCACTCAGTCCTTCCTAACATCCCAAAACATATATATTTTTTCTTTTGGTGAAAGAGAAAATAAAAATAGGTATTATATCACTTCAATTTTAAATTTATTTATTTTGTTTAGACACAGGATTTTACTATGCTATCTGGGTTGGCGTTGAACTCCTGGGCTCAAGTGATCCTCTCACCTCCAGGCTCCAAAGTAGTTGCGATTGCAAGCATGCATCACCACACCTGGCCTCCAGACATTTTATTAGCAAGGATTCCTTGTGCTTTTGTTCAGGCAAAGGAAACAAGTGTGGGGGTAGAATAACTATTGTTCTTTGGGAATAGCCAAATGAAACTAAACCTAAGATAATCTTCTCCTCTGGGATCAACAAGCATGTCCAAGGAATAGGCTTATCCAACAAACATCTGGGTTCTTCATTTCAATAAATAAGCTAGCGGGGTCAGCAGAGTGTAGGTTACAGGGTTATCTAAAAAGGTTGGTGCCATTTTCCTTGCCTTTACACAGTATATCCATGTATTCATAATTAGGGCACTCAGGATCCACAGAACTGTGCAGTTCTGGGATTTATCTGGCAAGAGAAAACACTCTGGCTGAATCTAACATGCACTGTGTTTCCAGATCTCAACTGCCTGGTCCTGGTATGTACCTGAGGGAAGTAGAAATAAGTAGGATGCTAGAACCCAAGAAATAATACTTTCTGGCTTGGCAGGAACTGTTGCTTACCCATGATGAAACAGGGAGCCTAGGGAAAACATGTTAATTAATAAAACTTGCAACTTTAAACAACTCTAAAGTTTACAAAATGCATTCACACATACCATCTCAATCCTCTAAAGAACTCAGTGAGGCCATTTGCACTGATCCTCTTCTTTGAGTGGTAACAGTATGGATCAGGAACTTTGCATGGATCACATAGGTAACGAGAGGCAGACTCAGGCTTCTAGGCTCCTGGGGCAGTTTATTTATCATTGTGTTGTGTTGTTTTCAGGGAACTAAAGACTAAGGTGTCCTGAATTAAAAACATGAATCTGGAAGAAGCAAAGAAGAGAGAGAATAAGGAGTGACAGCTATAACCCACCGGAGAACCAAAACATGTTTTAATTAAAGGCCAGAAGCAGGGAATAAGATAGGTACATTGGATTCCAGACCAACACAAACTGGAGTAGAAAATTAAATGATATCTTGCAGAATGAAGCAACAGACAGGATCCAGGACTTCCCTGCTCTGCTAGGAGCGCCACCACTTAATTAATAGCTCTGTGATCATAAGTAAATCATTCAATGCCACTGAAAATCTATCTCCTTTTCTGTAAGCTGGGGTTGTATTATCTACCTTGATTTTCTTACAGAGAATTAGATTAGCCGAAGAAGTAAAAATCTTGTACAAAGTATAACGATCTGTGCAAATAAAGGACATTTCTCAGATTGCTGCTATTACTGCTATTATAGCCACTGCCAGCCTACTTGCAGAAAATATCAAAGAAGGTACTAGCAAACCTGTAAGATGAAGTAGCAAAATCTTATTAGCAAAAAAATTTAGCAGAGGGTCTGGTCCAAAGTAAGCATTCCACTAAGTGGCTATTGATTGGATTTTTCTTATTAGTTCTTACTTTATTCTGATTCTCTAATTCTAAACTTTTCTTGATTTCACAGCTGTCATTTCCAGAATGTAGTATTATGTTTTATAGGTATCTATAGCTCTCTTCAGTGGCTGGGCCATGTATATTGTTGTTTGTGTGCTTGTTTGATCTGACTTCTTCACTGACATATTTTCAATGAGTAATAGTTTTAGTAATCATGACTGTATACTGGCTCAGAACCCCAAAATTTCTGCAGAACCTGTTTCTCTCTTTTACCTCATCCAACAGCCTGAGAAAGCTTCGCACTTTTAATTTCAATCCAACAGCCTGAGCAAGCTTAGCACTTTTCATTTCCTTCCCATAACCTGTCCTTTGCATACAAAACTTGGCTAACTGATGCCAAAGGCCAGGTTTTGGCCTATCTTGGCTTTCATTTGATCTTCTTCACTAAGCTTAACTATTTCTAGCTTTTCATTTAAAGTGAGAGACATGTGACTCTTCCTATCACTAAGACAATTAGAGGACATTGCAGGGTCGTTAAACAGCTGAATTATAAATATTGCAGTGTTCCAGGGAATAGGGAGGTCTGAGGAGATTGAGAGAGGTGGAGGATCAGCTGGTCAATGGAGTAGTCAAAGCATAAATACAACACTGATTGAGTAAGTTTGCCATTATATATGGATGTGGTTCATGGCACCCCAAAACAATTACAATAGTTACACCAAAGGTCACTGATCACAGCCACCATAACAGACACGTAGAAAAGCCGGAACAGTTGCAAGAGTTACCAAAATGTGCTATAGAGAGATGGAGTTAGTGCATGCTGTTGGAAAAAAAGGCCCTGAAAGATTTGTTTGGGGTGCTGCAAACCTTCAATTTGTAGAAAGCACAGTATCTGTGAAGCACACAAAGAAAAGGTCAGCAAAAGTATGCCTGTATATGCTTAAAGAAGGATGTGTACAAGCATATTCATGGTAGTAATATTTCTTTATAATCATAAACCTAAAACAATTTAAATGTCAATCAAAAGTAAAATAGGTACATAATTTATGAAATTTCCACATGAAGGGTCACTACTCAAACACGAAAGAAAAAAAATATTGCTCTGTGGGACAACACAAAGTCACAAACATGTGAGCAAAACAAAAGAACACGAGGGCTGTCCAGAAAGTATCCATCCATTTAAATACTATTTTTCATATTACATGTCTGGATACTAGCCAGGAAGCCTCATATATTACACATAACAAAATGTATGGCCTCGTCTATCATACATAATAAAATGTATGAACACTTCAAAAACAGATAGACCAAACTCTATAGAGTAAAGTAGTTAATTTTCTGCTGGGGGTTAAGCAACAGGGAAGAGGCATAAGAGGGCTTTGAAGATGAAGAAAATGTCCTATTTCTTACTCTAGGTGCTGGTTTTATGAATAAGTAAAAATTTGTTGAGTTGTACAATTGCAATGTGCATTTTTCTCTATGTATATTATAAGATAATAAAAACATAAATGTTGAATAAAAATAATGCTATCATTGTTGAATAAAATGGAGCATGCTATACTGTTTTATTTGAATAATATAATGAGTTTCCTAAAATATTTAAACATTTCTATTATATTTTGTTTGAGTTTAGGCTCCAACTAGCAAAAGCACTACAGAATCTTCAGCACAAAACCAAAATTGTCTCTTCTTTTTACCTCTGATATCTTGAATTTCTTACTATATGTCTTTCAATGTAGAATAATTGAAAAAAATCATAATAAACATTAATAGATAACAAATAAATTAAAATGGTAAGAACAAAAAAAAAATACTTCTGAAATTGGCTGTGCCATCAAAGAGCTAAGTGATTCTTCTCAAATCACATTGTTTCTTCATATCACTTTTTGCCATAGGAAATTTTAAAAAGTCAGGTGGCACCTGTGGCTCAAAGAAGTAGGGTGCCGGCCCCATATGCCAGAGGTGGCGGGTTCAAACCCAGCCCCAACCAAAAACTGCAAAAAAAAAAAAAAAAGTTATATAAACTAATGTTTCCTTCACATTTCTAGAATGTTTTCTGATACTCTTTACTCACTAGGGAGAGCCTTCAGAAATAATAGGCCAAAGGAATTCATGCCTACATTGAGTACCAAACTGAAGGCCAGCCTGAGACGGATGGGGTTGAATAAAAGGCTACGGCTGACATCCTTGCATACAGCATGTAATACCATGAGGCTTCCTGTGGAAGAAGAGCCTTACTCTATGAGTTGTCTTTTATGACCTACAAAACCTTTCTCGGTCCTTCACACCAGACCTCCTAACACAACTAACTGGCTAGAAGGTGTCACATACCCATTCCTACATGCCTCACTTTCAGGAAGACTGGGATTGTTCTTACTGCTTTCCTATGGTGTGCTTGAGTGAAGTTATACTGATTTCTCAGAACCCATTGCTGAATTATGGGAATTTTGCTAATCAGTTGATGCCTAGTCAGTTGCCTGAAAATGGCCACTGTAGGAATATCTACAGCTTTCTAGCAAATTTGTAAATTTGTAAATCAGGCAGCATACCTTCTGAAAAGTTGGTGGGTAAACATTTCTTTTTTAGTACCTCACTATTTTAGATTAATTAGATATGCCCCAGAACTGAAGCAAATTCTCTTGAGGGTTGGAGTTCTGACAAAAGCAAAGAGACCAGAAGGACAGGCACTTAGGTAGGAAATTAGAAGTGTTTGCTAAAAATGGCTTTTATTTATACATGGTAAAAACTACAGACATTTGTAATACATAGCAAATACATAATGAACTTAATTTTAGGGTCTCGGCCAGCCTCTACAACTTCATCTTCAGCCATTCTTTTAATTCCTCCCTATTATCAGGATACTGTTCTCTCGCCTGTGTGAAAGCCTCTGTCTGAAATACTTCTGTTCCCACCAGTCACACTCCAAGAATCTTCCCATCTGTCAGTGCCAATTTACTCTCTGTCTTTCCTCTCTGTTCAGACCCCTTACCAGATCATATACAATAAACGTCCCAACCTCTTTATTCTCGTACATACAACAATACCTTTCCATTCCATTTGCATGTACATCACTTTCAGCAATTGTGTGTTCACTTATGTCTGCTTCTCCACTAGAATTTCAGTTGTATCCCTACTCCTTCAATATCTTCTACAGTGACTAACACATGTTAGCCTTTCAATGAAGAGATGTTGAGGAGTGAGGAAAGAGAGAATGTAAAAGAGGGAGAAAGAATCTGAAACTGTGAATGAGAGAAACGAAAAGGGAGGGAAGAAAGAAAACAGGGCAGTGGGAAGGCATGAAGAAAAAATAGTAAGAAAAGTAGCGTGAGAGTCAAGAAATGTTTAAATTCAGAAATTAAGTATATAAATAGAACAGTAGTAGTGAGGTAGAAGAATATAGGGCTTTGCCAGTGAATGGAATAGGATTTTAGGAATTTATTTCGTGATTCAAGAATTCATTCACTTACTCACAGATTTATTTATTAAGTCATTAATTTATTTATTCAACAATCAGCTATTTAGCATCGATTTGGCACCTTTTTGTCTTTGTTTGTTTGTTTCTTCTTTGTAGAGATAGAGTCTCACTCTATCACCCAGGTTGGAGTTCACTGGCAGTGATCATAGCTCACTACAACCTTGAACTCCTGGGTTTAAGCAGGAGTTCCTGCCTCAGCCTCCAAAGCACCTGGGACTACAAGTGGACACTGCCAGGCCTGACTCAGCTTTCTATCTAGACAACAGAAACTGAAGACAAAGACATGGAAAAAACATGGCTCCTACCTTCAATGAACTCTCAATGTGGAAGATGGGAAAGTAAACATATAAATTTCATATTTTGTAAAATGAGTATGTGGAGACTATGAGAGCATAGAAAGAGGCCCTTGCTTAATTATATGTCTGGTGCATGGGCAACAGCATGTTTGGAAAAGGGCAGGCTGGAGTAGGTGGCAACCCAGAAAGTGTATTAAGGAAGAGTCAAGGTGTGTAAGGAAGAGGGGCAAGAAAAGCATAAGATATTTTAGTCTGGAAGAATAAAGAATTTAATACAGTAGGGTAGAGATGAGAGAAAATGATAAGTTTAAGGAAATAGGAACTTAGGCCAGGCTATATTTTATTCTTATCCTTTTTAAGGGGAATATAGATGAAGCCACACCTAAGTGCATGAGCAGGAACCAGATTGTGAGTAAGACTGAGACTTGGGGACCCTTTCCTGTGGACAATGGATGGTCTATAAATGACCTTAACCTGAGCTGTGATATGATCAGAGTTAGATTTTAAAAGACCATTCTAGCCTCATTAGAAAAATAATTGAGGAGTTATACTTCTGGATAAAGGAAACATAAGTTGGAGGTTTCTTTGCAGTCATTCAAACAATTGATGTTGACCTAGACTCAAGTGAGGCCGTGAAAACAGGCTCCAGACTCACAGTGCATGGCTGTATAGGTCTGAATTAAAAACACAGCTCATGATGTTTCTATTCTTACATCTTCAGGGTCTGCTTTCACTCAATGATAGCAATGATGTGTTCTTAAATGACACTATGTTCACTTTCAAAGACATTCTGCAGTTTTTCATCTTTGCTATTCTTCCCTGGAAAACACCTATTCAAATCACTCTTGGGCAAACAGTTCTTCAGGAAGAAGCGACTGAATGTATCCCCCTCAGCAGATGCAAGCTGTCTGAACGGTAGTGGAGGATAATGTCTCACTCCCCACTTCTCTGACACACATGACCCATCTCCCCCCAATTTCAAAGAAACAAAAGATGTCTCAAGGACTCCTTTGGAAAAATAACCATTCAATACTATGTTACTAGGCTGTTTCCATGGTAATTCAAGCTTTTTTACATTGTAATAATTTCTGAAAATGGAAATTTCCTTTTGTCTCCTAATGTTACTTTCCTTTGTTGTATGTAGGTATTCACACTCACACAGAGAGAGTTTGGTTCAGAACAAAAATAAAGATAAAGTAAAATAAAAGACATCAGTCTCTTGGTTATTTCCCTATTTCCCACTACTTATTTTCCTGGAGAGATTGTTGAGCCTTTTAAAGGCTGCATCAAACAGAATGTCAATGTGGGGGTTGACTAAAGGATTATCCTAGTATTTAGGCTTTTTCTTTTAATACAAGCATTTCAGGAAAACAGAACACTGAGAATAATACCCAACAATCTCACACTCTCTGGAGCACATACCATGCCCACAAACAGCAATTTCTTCTCAATTAAAATACTATTAGAAAGCCAGGGATGGGACACATTGGCAAGCTAGAGAAGGTGAAGACAGAGGGAACAGTGACACCTCGCCATCCTCTCTCAGCTCCTTCTGGATATCAAAACCAAAGATTTCAGGACTGAGATGAAAGTTGCATGTTGTTATGTTGCTGTTTAAAGCTGGAACTGCCATTGTAGCAGTGATTCTCAACCAGGGGTAATTTTGACCTCCTTGACACATTTGTGTTGTTTTTCCCATGGATATTTTGGGTTGGTATAACTAAAGAGAAGAGAAAGGGAGAGATTTGGCACAACTGACACTCAGGGGTAAAAGCGCTGGGATGCTGGCAAACATTCTATAGAACTCAGAACAGCTCCCTGCAAAAAGAGTTATTTGGTGTTGAATGATAACCAGTATTGAGGTTGAGGAATGCTGCGTTAGAAGTTGGAGATTCTATTAACATAGAGACAGTGTTTCAATCATTGGAAAACAGATGTGCCTTCAGGGTTTAAATTGGAGAGTGCATATTTGGGGGTCAGTCGGATGGCAGCAAAGAGCCCTGAAAACTCATTACAAATTCTGGAAATGTCAAGTATTAGACCTCCAAGTAGCCATACACGATGCACGTCAAAACCTCCAAGAATCCACAAGCCAGGTGAGTCCCATTCATTGCTTCGTTCACCCATGTGGATGAATGTATTGCATAATTTTTTTCAATAAATCACAGGTATTGGACCGGCTCCTGAAAATTCAATAGTAAACAAAGCAGCCAGGGTCTTGCCTTATTAGTCAGCAGGAAATATACATAACAAACAAAAGCACAATTTAATATTTAATAACAGTGATATTTAGCGATAAGCTCTGTGTGGAAGAAGTAAGCTTTTCCAAAGTATGAAGGATATAAACTAGAAGAGAAAACTTCCCAGAGTAGGGGAAAAATGACTTTAAATTAAGATCTAATAGGTGAGTAAAAAGTGGAAGTTATGGATCTTAAGGATATATCTGTAAGCCCAGGACCCCAAACTTGTGTGTAAATCCAGATCACAAGGAGAAGTCAGCTGAGAGTGTTAGGTCTGGCAACAAGTGGCAAGGAAGTGGTCAAGGGCAGAGCACAGGAACCCAGTTGTGATTGGGAACTATTCCTTGGTGGGAATGCATATGGTAAGGAGTTCCTAGTGACTTTTAACTGACCTAAGGCTAATTACAATCCAATTAGCATAGCATGGGTTGAGCTTTCATGAAGAATTCTAGGGAAGACACAGTGTAGAAAGGAAAATTGTTATGCAACCAATTTGTCATGTAACTAGCCTGTTATGTAACCTGTTCTGTACTATTATATCAACTCAAAAGTCAGGGTTGGATGTTTCCAATTAGGAGCTCTTATAAACAATTTTACTAAAAACATCCAGGTGCATATCTGTGAGTAAATATGTCTACCAATTTATGTTAGGTACATATTCAAAAGAGGAAGGATGCCTCATATATTTTGTGTATCTTTAGCTTCATTGACCTGTTGAATTTATACTTATAGCAATGCATAAGAGTTCTAATTGCTCCCTGTTCAAACAACATTTGGCAATGTGTCTTTTCTTTTAACTAATCTGGTGAATGAAGTGTGAAGTGTTGTTTTACTTGTATGTCTTGACGGCTGATGAGATTCTGCACATTTGCATTTGCTTATTGTGTATTCAGAAAGCCTGTCTGGTAAACTGCCTCTTCAAGACTCTCAACCACTTTGTTGTTTGGTTTTCCATCTTTAACATTTTCATTTTATTTTGGTTAAAAATCTGTTCAAATAGATGTGTTGTAATGTCTTCTTCCATACAGTGGCTGGGCTTTTCATTCTCATAATGATATCTTTTGATGAAAATATGTTTTTAACTTTTATACAGTACAATTTACATTTTTAAAAATACATAGTATTTTTTTTTTGTTCCTTGGAAATATCTTTTTCTACTCCAGATTGACTAAGGTATGTTTCTGTATCATGTTACAGAAATTATTTTTCTTTATCATTCACATTTGATTCTATAATCCACCTAGAATAAATTGCTTTTTGATATTTGAAATAAAAATCGAGATTCTATTCTCTTCTCCACTAAGGATAGCCAACTGACCTGACCCAGGTCAATATATTGAAAAGGACACTTTTCATCATTTCCCTGGTAAAATTCATTAGTCTTTAATAATTATGTGTGGGTCTGATTCTAGAGCCATTCATTACTGTTTTTCCTTGTTCTATTTTTGCTCAAATATCATATCATAGTAAATGCAATACTTAATGACACAATGAAACTTGACATATGGTACAAATAGGTAGGTAGCCCAAATTCTTCAATTTGTTCCTTTTTATGCAAGATTTATACAGATATTTTTGATCTTTTGTGTTTTTCTATAAACTTAAA
Organism: Perodicticus potto; assembly: GCA_963574655.1. Lineage (NCBI taxonomy): Eukaryota > Metazoa > Chordata > Mammalia > Primates > Lorisidae > Perodicticus > Perodicticus potto. The sequence continues at coordinate 13,695 of CAUYRH010034623.1, forward strand.
AATCTTCTTATTCATTTATACAAAATAAATCCTAGTGTTTTAATTAGGAGAGCATTAAACCTATGGGTTGTGGAGTTCTAACATTTTTACAATGTTAAATTTTTTAATATATGAACACTTTTATTCAATACAACATCATATTTGGGGGGGATGGCAAGCTTTGTTGGGTTTAGTTTCCATTAAAAGTTTTCCTTTAACAATTGATTTTTTAATGCATTGCTTAATTTCCAAACATTTAAGTATTTTAATTAACTTTTTATTATTAATTTTAGTTTAATTCCACTGTGAGCAAAAACAATATACTTTATGTAATTTTAACTTATTGAAAGTTTTTGAGACTTGCTTTACCGTAAAACATATGATCAATTTTGCTAAATATCCCTAATACACTTGAAAAGAGCATGCATTGATAATTATTTGGTCCAGTATCTTCTTTATAAACTTGATATCATTTGTTAATTTTGTTCTTTACAGCTTTGGTTGTTTTTGTTTTGTTTTGTAAGACAGAATCTCATTTTGGTGCCAGGTTAGAGTGCCCTGGCATTGGCCTAGCTCACAGCAACCCAAAACTCTTGGGTTCAAGTGATCCTCCTACCTAAGCCTCCTGAGTAGTGGATGGTACAAGTGCCCACCGCAATGCACTAATTTTTCTATTTTTAGTAGAGAGAGGGCCTTGCTTTTGCTCAGGTTGGTCTCAAACTCCTGAGCTCAAGGGATCCTCCTGCCTCGGCCTCCCAGAGTGTGAGGATTATAGGTGTGAGCCACCACACTGGCCTAATTTTGTTCTTTAAACCTTAGTCCTTACTGATTTTTAAATTGCATGATTGTACTCTTATTTATTAAGAAATATATATTAAAGTTGTTCACTAAGAATATGAATTTGTCTAGTCCATTGTATCTACTTTAATATATGAGAATAGTTACATAATTTTATTTAGATATTTATTTGCATTGTGTATATTTTTATACTTGTATTTTAATTTTTGTGTCTTATTTGTTAACATTTTCTATTATAAGTAGCATGTTGATTTGTAGTCCATGCTGACAGTCTTTCTGTTATATTTAGAATATTGCTTCATTCTCATTTAATGTAATTGCTAAAACACTATTCTGTTTCCCTCATCTTCTTCTTTATGTTATGTCTTTCATTTGCCTTAAGATTATTTTTTGTTTCTTTTCTTGTTGTCTTTAAGATTGACTTCTCTGTAGTTCTCTGCTCTCTGGAATTTATCCCCTCATGCTCAAGCTTTTTAGTAGATTTTAACAGAGATTTTTGCTACCTAGCTCAGTAAGTGTGCCCAAGTCTGGATTCATTTCCTCTGCATTTCAGTAGTCACATTTTGCCCAGTGTCTCCAGCTCTCTCAGTATTGCCTTAATCATAACCCACCTTGATGGACAACATAGCTTACAATACTACCCAACAAGTGCCCTTTCATCTTGAGCTTTTGACTGTGAAATCCTTATTCCCATGGTATCTACTTGATGCCTTCAGATAGGTTTTTTGGTCATTGTTATTGTTTCCACATTTTAAAGTTATTTTGAGCAGAAGAATTTATCCTCTGCAAACTTGTCTCTCATATGCAGAAGTTTATCTCACACATTTCATGCTGTGGTAATCTGCCTATTCTACCACTAAAGGAATGCCTTCCCAACTCTCTTTGCAAATACACATCATTCCCATGACTTTTATCCTGCCTGGACCGCCATGTGCCTCAAATTACATTGCTCACCCTTCAGTCTCTCCTGTCCTTCCATCTTCCATATTGCTGTGCCAACTTAGGAAATAATGGTTAAGAACAATGGCTCTGGGGTCAGAATGTTAGGGGCCATATCTTGTCTCTGATTGTAATATAAATATAAATTTTTTTCCAGTCTGATAAATGGATTTTTTGTCTGGAACCTGTTGTGATCCAGGTGTTTGCTTCTTCCCCCCACCCCACCCCCTAACATTCACATTCTGAAATCCTGACCCTGAGTTGATGGTATTAGGAGGTGGGGCCTTTGGAAAGTGAATAGCTCACAGAGGACGAACCCTCGTAAATGGGATTAGTTTCCTTAAAAAGAGGCCCTAGACAGACTCCTTGTAGTGCCTTTATGCTATTGTGAGAATACGGCAAGAAATCTCTCTTTATGAACTTGGAAACAGGCCCTGCTGGAGCCTTAAACTTGGAATTTCCAGTTCCCAACATTGTAAGAAATAAAGTTCTGTAGTTTATAAGCCACTCAGTTTTTGGTATTGTTTGTTATAAGAATCTGAATAAACTAAGATAGAATACTCATGTCAGAGTCTCTTGAGAACAAAATAACTGAAAAAGTCAAAGCAAAGCAGATTGTATTAACTCAACAGTATTATTTTTCAGGAATTAATTTCATTCATAGAAGATATTGATTTCACTTCCCAACCATATTTAAAAGATGTATATTTTTGACGCAGGTTCATGAAAATTAGAGCCCTTATTCTTTCTAGAGTTAATAGGAGGAGAGCTGTTCAAACTTTATTTCTTCTGGAGTATTATTGAGTATTTTATTTAGAACATCCAGAAAAAGCTATGACTTGGAACTATTCTCAATAATTTCAGACTTCCATGAGCAAAAACTTGAAAATCCTAACATCGTTTAATTTTTATAGGCCAGAGGAAAGTCTAGCGCCCGACATGAATGTAACAGGTACAAATTATGTGACAAACTAGTAGTTCATCCTAAAACAATGGGAGAGAAAAAAGGAAAGGCAGTTATATAAGATATATATCTGTCTCATGATACTGGTCTACCTCTTAAAAATGAATGAAAATGAAGATGAGAGAGAAATGATAAGTATTTCTGCTTATATAATTTTACTCAAATGTGATTAAAAATGAAGCTTCAAAAACATGAATACATATCAATTGATTCTATTTAATACATTTTATACAATTATTTTATAGTGTACACACATCAACTTTTTACTTTTATCCACATGTTTACTTGAGCTATTACATTAAATCTTCATCACCACATTTTCGGGTAGAAATCACTTTCTCTAAATTACAGACAAAATAGATTCAAAATATGAAATCTTGATCACAGTCACTGAATCTTAGTCTGAAGGTCTTTTCCAAATCCTGCTGTCCTGGGGCCTCACCATCTAAAAAAAAATTCTCTGTTCAAAAAGCTTACTCACCTTTCTTGAATTACGTGAATTTAATCTTCTTATTTTGGGGCGTGCTTATGTAATATGAAAATGACAATATGAATGACCGTGATGACAGCAATAACAATAACTTTATTGCATATAGTGATTCACATGTGGTAAACCTGGGTAGACTGGTTTCAGAGCCTCTGTTATGAAATCCTGGTTTTGCTTTGCCCTTACTCTGAGGGTTCCAATGCCCTTCTCAATGTTCTTCCATTCTCCAGGTCATTACCATTAATCAATACCAAATTCTCCTTCATCTCAGATCGTAAATCACCAAGCTATCCTAGTGCTGTTCGGTAATGGTTCTGATGAGCTAATTCACACCAAGGTGTGAATGAATAATGATGGTTTCATAATTTTTCCACTTGGGAGTCTGTTTGCATTTTAAAGTTGGACACAATCACTTCTCCAGTGAAGTGTGAAATGTAAAGACTTCTAAGACTATTTCAAGCTAGATGAAGGGAGAAGTGATATTTGGACAAGAGAGATTTAAACACATTTCAAATAGCCTGATTTGCAGAAAAAGAAAGAAAGAAATTGGAGGAAAGAAAGAGAATTGGTATACGGAGGCTAAGAAGAGGGAGGCAGAGTGAGCCAATCCTCTATGACAGATGAGGGTGAGTCAGACTTGGCTCCATAAAGGGCATTTCCTGTTACCATTCTCCCCAGTAAAGCCTGCTGCACCTGCTCAGATACTCTTCTAAAGCAGATGTTTGTTCCATTTTCAGATCATTAACACAGCAGGGCAAAGTTCCTGACATCCAGGATCCAGCCATTTCCCTCAGTCTTGCAGCTTTACAGCAGGGATTCTAGAATCTTAATTCACCCCTTCATGGGATGGTTCATCTCTCTCTGTAAGCATTCCACACTTAAACCAATTGGAGTTTACAAAACAAACCAACAAACAAAAAAACAAAAAGATTAGGAAAGATTTTCTTCATTCCTATTACTCTACCTTAACAAGGTTGGAGGTTGAAATTGTACAGAGCATTGGTTCTCAACCTTCCTAATGCCATGACCCTTTAATGTATTTCCTCATGTTGTGGTGACCCCCAATCATAAAATTATTTTCTTTGCCACTTCATAACTGTAATTTTGCTACAGTTATGAATTGTAATGTAAATATCTGATATGCAGGATGTCTTAGGCGACCCCTGTGAAAGGGTTGTTCAACCCCATAGGGGTTCCCACCCACAGGTTGAGAATCGCTGGTATAGAGGATTCATATTCTTTCACAGGCATCCTCATTTCCTTCTTGGGGGGACCAAGATACGAGATTAAACACTATTGATAAACTCACTGAATGTATAGAAGATAGAAAAATGCTCTTTCTCAATATTCACTGTTCACGTTATTGGTGGAGATTCTTATGAAAGGAACTCCTGTCAGTGGGATTCCAAACTGGGATACACACATAAGAAACAGAATGGTCATGAAAGTGTCTTGTTTGGTGCTGGCTGAAGAAGCGCCTTGTACTCCTAACGAATTCTCTGGCTAAAGATGTTTTGGAAGATGTCTCCCAGGCTCAAAGCCTAAGTGAAGCGTTCTGCACTCTCTTCATTGAACATAAAACTGTTAGTTCTTCCTGAGCCACTTTCTAAGCCAGCTACAGGCACAGCAAGAGAAGACCTGTGTAGGATGAATCCAAAGAGAAAGCCTGTGCCCCGGACTAAGAAAATAAAAAAACAAAAATACAGGTGAAATTGAATCTATTCAGTATAATCCTCCACTATTAACTGTTGGCTGTTAAAATTCTTAGATATTTTAATAAGCTTAGTAACACTTTCTTCCTTAGGTAGAAGCTAGAACAAGAACACAGGATGAAGTTCCCCTAAACATATTGCATCAAATGAAAAAAGAGTGTTTTCTTTTAATTTTCTATCTTAATATATTACTTATAAATTGAGGGAAAAACCCATTAGAAAGGAGAGGAAATTATAGTTAACAGAATTAAGCATAAAAATCTGTATTTTTCTACTGACTTAATGGATTTATAGGGCTTCTTTAAAACTTATTTTTCCTTTCTTTAACCTGTCTCAAACTGTTTACCTGTTAAATAAGGAATTATTATACATATTTCTTAAGGGGATTCTGAGTATTAAATCTAGGGGTTAACAGTGGTTTTGAAATCAAATAGATATGAGTTAAATTCCTCACCCACCATTTATAAACCACATGATGATGGTGAGTCATTTGGTTTCTTTGTGCCTTAGTATTTCTATGTACATCATGCAGATAAATAATAGGTAGCATATAGTGAAATTTAAGTAAGATATAATGAAGAATTTTAGTACAGAGTACACACTAGGTACTCAATAGCAGCTATTGTTATCAACACTTCTTCCAAAGCATTTCACAGCATGGAGGTTCCATGGGTTCTCACCTCTGTTTACCATTGGGCAGAGATGGGTTTAGAATAGGTAAGACTGTAAATGAAAGCTACACATAAAAAAATGTTTAATTCCTTTACATCCAGTCACAATTGTATTTTGGAATAGGCTCATGCAATATTGCTAAATCCTTGTTGTTTATGGCAGGTCATAGTAAAATAAGTTTAAGCATTTATATGCTTTAAATGCAGCATAGAGCCAGCATTAAAAGTGACCTCTAGAACTTATAATCGACGTGAACTTGAGCAAGATACATAATCTTCATGTCTCCCATTCTGCATCTATGTATAATGTATAGATAATAAATATCCTCTACATAAGCTTATAAAAATCAAGTGAGTTATCCATTTAATTACTTAGAAAAGTGGTAGGGACACAGCAAGCTACTCCTCACTGTTATTTATCCACATTTCTTTTTATATGTCTTTCCCTTTGTAGATAACATTTTATGAGTATAATATACAAGATTATACTCTCATATTGGTCAGTCAAATCGTATTTTTAAATTGATCTATGTTGTTCCACGTGTGCCACATTAAATCTTATTACTAGTTTTCAGACATTTCTAATCAGTGATGTAAATATAATGCTCTTTGTAAGACACAGGTGGAATGAGGTTATTTTTGATTTCTAATTGATTGCATTTGCTTATAAACTAATTGACCCCAAAGTCAATGATGCACATTCACACAAGGAAAGTTGTTATCACCCTTGCAAAAAAAGTAATGCTGCATGAATCTTATATAAGTTTTAATTTATTTTAATATACTATGAAGTCAGTCTCAACAAAGACTACTGATGCCTTAATCCACCCTCTTACAATCTGGCTGGCAATCCAAGTGTGTCTACCTTAAAGAATTCATACAAACTACCCTTATGAAAAAAAAAGAACATGTAAACAAGCAAAGATTAAAATCCTGAAACCAGTGTCAATCCAGGAGAGCTCCACCATCAAAGGACAGGCTCCCCAAAGAAATGCTTGGCTTTGCCTGGCTCCCTCAAGATTAGAATGCCCTCTGGCAACTACAGGTGTTAATACTTACTTACAACGTCCTTGATCCTTCCAAGAATTACATTTCCCTACCTGTTTTTAGTTTTCTCAACGCAGTCTTATACACTTTCATTTGGAAATTCTATCTTCTGTGGCTTCCCTGTCATTTTGCATCTTGTTAGTTAGTTACTCTGAACTTCCTTCTAAAGGAGATAAACACAGTATCACTATATATCTCTCTCCCACACTGCTTTCCTTTCATATATTTAAGCCTGTCCTATCTGCTTAAATTATACTACCTGTTTCTTACAGGAGCTAGGTACTAATTCACTAAGAATCCATCTAAGTAAACAATGGAATAGATTTTTTTTTTACAGGCTTTTAAAAAGATTCTCTTCCTGAGATAGACTAAGAAGTTCTGATATAAAATGAAGATTGTGAACATTTCCCATAAAACCCAGGGTTTATTTTCTGCCCATTGCCCATTTACTGTTTTATCATTGGTTTCAGTGCATGTAGCAGAGTTCTCACACCGCATGCCCCTGCTGCCTTCGCTTGCATAAAACATGATGCTCTACCTCTAACAAAGCTGGAATACATTACATAAATTTCCCTTTGATATCGAGCATGTTTTCCACTCTAATAGAATCTGAGCAAAAACACACTCCTTCCCCTCAGTGTTCCTGATGTGTCTTAACTCTCTCTTCTCTGAATTCAATAACCATCTCTGGGCTATTAGAAGGGATGTGTTTCAATGAAGGGTAGAAGCAACTCACTAGGGCAGAGCCAAAGATCATCTAGCAAGTTACGTGATGGCATCAGACAGGGTTGGGGAATATTTTCATATTGGAAGGTTGCATTAATTTAGCTGTAATTAAATAAGGCTACCTTCAAGAAATTTCAATTAGATATACTTAAAAATTTACATTATTTTGTAAAAATCTAACTACTATGTACTAACTTTTTAATGATTTTGTTCTGTCTTCTTTTATTGGAGAGTATTTGAATACCTGGTTGTAGCAGTTTCAGTTGATCCTTTAGATGGATATCAGCAATTTGGGACCTAGAAAACATCTTAATTTGGGTTAGGTAGATTTGCAGCAATAAGTGGTTTAAAAGGAAGAAAGTATTTGTGGGGCACATTGCCGAAGGCATGGGTATTGCACTGCATTTTTCCATATTTCAGTCGGAACCCTCTCAGCGTCAATGACTTTAAAATGTTATTGACCGAGAGCTCAATTAATTCCATCTGTAATTCTTTATGTACATTGGTGGTATCAACTAAGTAAGGCTGAAATGCTAATTTGAGTGTGATGTCATGATTCTTAAAGTCAGTGACCCTTTCTTTGTATTCAACAGTTAATAATAGGTCTATGATGGCTGAGTATTCTTCACATGATTCACATATATCAGCCTGCTCTTCAGTGACCTTTGCCTACTAGGGAAAATGTTCATCTGAAATTTCCTTTTGAAGAAGAAATGCTTTTAAAAATGATAGATTTTTTTAAATGCTTAGGGTTTTTTGCCACATATCATATCATCTATAGACTTGGATATAATATCACAAAGAAATGTTGTATTCCTATAGAGACTTCTCTCAATCATTCACATTGGTTATTCTGATATTTTAAATATTAAAATTTAAGTATCTGTTCTCAAAGAGATAAAATTGTTCCTAACACCTGTTCCTGTGATAGCCAACACACCTTGGAATGATACCACAAATCCTCACTGAATACCTCATTGTTCCATTTTGGCATGTTATGAAACACAAAGCCACCTTGCATTTGTATGAATATAGGTACTGCAAAGTGTCACTTAAAATAAAATGTTCCTTTATTATCTAAAAAAACTAAAAAACAACAGTAGCTTTAGCACAGAGATTTTGCTAATGCAAGAAGAATGAAAATACATGAGAGCATCTGGATCTGTTCCTACATTTCTTATTAGTTCAATAAACTTCATGTTTTCCTGCCATGGAAGGTGCACCATTATATATACACTCACTAAATTGCCAAATGAAGTCTAATTTAATGACATTCATTTTGAAAGTTGTTGAAGACATCTATCTGTTCCCAGGTGCTGTTTGCAAGAATGCCCAAAGGGAGCAACTCTTTGTGGCAAAGATATTTTTCCACTACGATCCAAATGAAGTATAAATCCTGTGCAGAGTCAGTAGTATTAGTTCATTCATTGAAAGTGGTTGAAGAATATATATTTTTCCTTTGAAGTATTACTGAAACTGTTCTGTTAAGGTGAAGGTTAATTCATGCTGGCAATCAGTTACAGTTCTCCCTGACAGAGGAAATTGTTCATACTTTGAAATGTTTTGGGGGGTCTAAGCATCTGCAATGTAGGCAATGCATTCCTTTACAATTTTTATATCTCTACATTGTTTGTTTCCATTTCTCCCTGGCCATAAAAGCTACTTTATAAGTTGCTTCAGTGGCATTATTTCCAGGTCTTATTGTTTTATTGCTGCTTTAAAAAGTAATTTTTGCTTTTGATTTTCTTTTCTTTTCTTACTTTCTTTTTCTTTTCTCTTTTTTTTTTTTTTTTTTTTTTTTTTAGACAGATTCTCACTATGTTTCCTTCGTTAGAGTGCCATGACATCACAGCTCACAACCTCACAAAACGTCAAACTCCTGGGCTTACATTTTATGTGAGTCTCTTGCCTCAGCCTCCCTGGTAGCTGGGACTAGAGGTGCCCAACACAACACCTGGTGTGCTTCACCAGCACAATGCCTGCCTATGCTTTTGCTTTTCCGCTGTTCATTTCTCCAATATAATCTTTTGCACTTCTCTCTTTAATTTAAAATATGTGTGGCCCTTATGAGTATTATAATGCTCACCAGTATTGAATTTCTTTAATGTTGATACCATGGTATCACAAAGCAAGCACATTATCTTGCCTTTAACAGAAACTAGATAATACTGCAATTCCCAACCCTCATTAGAACCTGTGTTTTCTTTCTTTGGCTTTCTCTTGGTTTTCAGTGACATGATGGGCTAATAAGAAGATAGAACTACAACTATTCACAAATTCTACGCCAAGCAGAAACACGTGTATTGTTGTCAAAAGCTGATAACAGACTGGTGAACTTGACCCCCATAACTCTCACCAACCAGCCTTGTGGAGTAGTGATGCCAGTCAGGTGTGGCATGTTACAACTAAATCATGAGCACATCATCTGTCAATTTTACCCTTATGGTTTACTAATATGTTAATGGTAACAGTCTGGAAGGATTATTTTTTTATTTTGTTAAAACTTTTTTCATTATTTTTTTATTTTAAATGCATTCATTTTAAAAATAAAATGAAAGTAGAAAAGGTCAACAAAAATATATTAATAAAAATAAAATGATTTGTTCTGAAACATTTGGATTCAGTCAAAAGAGCTCACTTAAGGACTTAGAAAGCCAGATGTGCACTTCAGGATGCAGTTTCCCCATCCCTGGCAAAAGAGGACATAGTCAGAAGGATCAGAATGCTGTACAATGAACTTGACCCGGAAGTCTTATAGGATGGAGCATTCTGGTTGTAATATGCAATGAATCCCTAAAGCTTTCTTCTTTCAAGCCTGGTTATGACTATTCCTAATTAGCTTGGGTTCCTTTCCTTAGAAAGTCTTGCAGTTTGATTTACTTCACACCTATTCTCTAACCTCACTTCAAAATTCAGCGTCAGTAATGGCAAACACTCTACCTTCCCCAGACGTAACAGTAGGGGCAGTTATATATACAGTTAAGGCCAAAACATATAAGTAGACATCTGTTGTGAGAGTGCCTCAGAAAGCATTTGACTTTCTGATAAAAAGAGAAGAGTGGGGCAGGCATGGTGGCTCACACCTGAAATCCTAACACTCTGGGAGGACCATGAAGTTGGATTGTTTGAGCTCAGGAGTTTAAGACCAGCCTGAGCAAGAGTGAGACCCCATCTCTTCTAAAAAATAATAGAAAAACTTAGTCAGGCATTGTGCCAAGTGCCTGTAGTCCCAGCTACTCAGGAGGCTGAGGCAAGAAGATTGCTCAAGCCCAAGAGTTTGAGGTTGCTGTGAGCTATGATTCCAGGACACTCTCCCCAGGGCAACAGAGTGAGACTGTGTATGAGGGCATCACTTTTTACCAGTTAACTATTTTTATGATAATGAAACTACAGTGTTCATGAAGAGCTATGAAAGCAAGACTGGTGTCACCACACAGACACCAGACTTGATATTGTGGAGGTGGTGAATCAGTGTCAACAACTTCCTGATTCTAGATGCTTTGTTAGATAATGTACATTAACAAAAAAAAAAATTATAAGCTCAAAAAATAAAAAAAGTAAAAAATAATAAAATGTACAATTTGCTTAAGCCAATTTGAGAAGCCAATTTGCTTATCATTCATTTGCTTTGTTTTATTAATTTCAATGAAAATCATTTGTTATAAACACCATGTTTTCATAACTTGAATTCATTTGAAAATATCTTGCTTAAAAACTGAGAATAATCAGGCATTTGTAGTAATTATTCTAAATACCATGGATTGATATGAGACTTAAAACTTGTGAACAAATCCTAAGACCCAGTTTTCTAGAAAGACATGTAGTAAAAATATCATTAGCCTGGACTAATCTCTGCCCTCCATACTCACAGGGCGAACTTAGGAAAGTCACGTCAGGGACTGAGCTCTCTACTTCTTAAAGTTAAGTTTGGAATTGAGTTTCATAACCTCCTAGTTCTAAAGTATGACAATTCCATCTCAGCACGTATATTACACTAAAAGATTACATTCCCAGATGTTCTCCATGGCAAAATAGTATGTGAAATAGCCCACTGGTGATGTGAAAATTGGTGATAATACATTGTTGATCCCATTCACTTAGTTTTCATTTTTCTGAATCTCACTTTTCTCACAAGCATCAGATCATGAGTAAATCAGAGATCATCTTTGGTTCTAAAGTTGTGTTTTCTTTGCAGAAGGTTTTTTTCCATTGTTCTTATTAGTATTTTGTTGTTGTTATTTAAGAGTATATAGTCCTATATTATCCATATATATAGATAGATAGATATATACTATTTTGAAAAATAAGTCTATTTTGCAATACTGGGTCTACATTCTTTCATGAAATTGTCACCTGGAGTACAATATTTCTGCCTTATTTAAAAGAAAGCCTGTATCCTCCACTCGTGATAGTGCCTACCAGATCCACTTCACTTACTTAGGTTATGAACTTGGCAACCACAATTATTTGAATTTTTTTTAAATTTCAGATTAATATGAGAGTATAGGTGTTTAGGTCACATGTTTATCATTACTAAGGTAAACTTCAAGTTGTAGTTGCACCCTTCAACCAGAGGGTGTGCTGAGCACCCCCACATTGTGGATGTTAAGTGAGATCCCAACAGTCACCTTCCCCACCCTCTCCTCCCCTTGTCCTCCTCTTCTGTTTTTAACCTTGAAATAGAAAATTGCTGCAATCCTTCCTAATTCTAACATTGACTCTCAAGACATCTGTTGTAAGAGAAATATATTAAATCATTAGAAGAACAGGCTGTAAGAGATGATGCTGTTAGCTCCTTCAAGCTCTAATATTCTATGGCAAGCTAAGTTGTTCCTGGGACTTTGATATATTACTTGACACATCATTGGGTGAGCCAGCCTTGAGCGGGTCTTAGAAGTGGGAGCAACACTTCACTTGTCACCATTGATCCAGGATGAAAAAAATTGATAGGCTAAATCAGGGGTTGCAGGTATGCCCTTCCTCGTAGTTCTAAATAAACACAATCAGTCTACCCAGTGTTAAGCAAGTGTTTCTTAAGGCATGTTTGTAAATGTGTTTATAGACCAAGAACCTACAATCCATCAGCTCTCAAAGAGCTAATCAATATATTCCAATCTGATCTCCGAGAAGTTTTGCCGCTGGAAAGTTTAATTTATTTCGACTCATGGCCATGAAATAATGAGCAGCCAAGGCATTTTGACAAAATAGAAAAAGTGGATGATGCTGTATCCAGCACCAGTTCCATTTCAATTTTCCATCTTATCTGTACAAATCACCTCACTGAATGGAATGACCATGAAAACCAATCAGGCGTAGGGTTACTCTATGGGCCAAGGTAGAAAGGAGCAGTATATAGATGGCAGCTGCAAGAGGCATTGTTACTCACAGACCATGCTCCCTCTTAAAACATTTCTTCTGGAAAGAGAGTGGGAAGCCTGGGAAAGAGTTTTGATATGTAACCTACCATATAAATTTCCTTTTAACAGTATTTGTGTCTGGATATAATCACTTCCCATAGCTAGGGTGCTTGCCCCTGAAAAATAAATTCCCCTGATGTCTGCAAGGGATGGATATCAAGTGCCATTTCCGTTTTAGAATTTGGCACAGTAATGACATAAACAAATCCCAGGAGAGTATTTCTTATTTTTATGCACCCGAAATAGAATCCAGGTCTATCATATACTGAAAGACAGCAAAGCTTTTCGGCTGGCCCCAAGGGAAATATGCAGAGTGGCAGAAATGGAAATATGTTATCCTGGGAACCTAGCTATATTACAGGCAGCAACAGTGGCATATGTTTGCATAAGTGATACATCAGCCCCTACTCTTTTTATGTAGATTCAATGAACAAGAGTATCCACTCTCTTAAAAGGCAAAGAATTAGGATCTGGAAAACAAAGGATAAGGTAATGAGAAAGACTAAAAAAAGACTAGTAGGAAGGAGTCACTTTTAAGCAGAAATAGTTTAAGCTAGTTTATCTAAAAAGGACAACACGAGTTAGAGAAGAGCTTCAGAAAGCATAATTATACTTTAAGCATCTGGAAAGGCAGGCCTCCTTGTCTGGTGGTGCAAAGAAGGTACTGAGGAGGAGAAGAGAGAAGAAAAATGTTCCGGTTCCCTCCTAATAACAGTGTTGTTGTATCAGAAAAAAGCCATGGAGTAAGACATCCAACTGGGCATGGTAAGGAAGATCACGGAATATAGTGGGTTTCCTTTTGAGACCACCCTGGACTCACGATTATAACAATGGAGGGAGAACTCCTAAGGATTTCAAAAGCAGTGAGACATGGAAGAAGGAACGATAAAATATTGATTCTAGCCACTTCTTTGCCACTAATTTCCAATATGACTTCTTTGCAGTGGTGTTTCCTCATCTTCTGAACAAAGTCATTACGTGGATAGACAGTTTCTAAGGTCCTATCTGATGTCCTTATCACTGAGCTCCCATAGAACCCCACACCTGTGTGTTTCTACCTTCTATTAAAGCACCAGTATGTAGCAAATTGAATATATTGATTTTTATGACAACCGTGTAGTCCAATTTCTATTCTATAAATTTAAATCTCTACATTTCCCTTTCACAAGTTGGAGGCATCCATTATCAAAGTCACGATGTGCAACTGGTGTAGGGTTGATTGATGGCATTTATAGTCACCAAAGGTATCCAACCTCATTCATAAGTTTCCAAAGGCCAGAGAAGCGTGACCAGAAAAGATCTAAGAATGACCTGCTTTAAAGTGCTCTTTGTCAAAATAGATAATTTACACCTGGGACACTGTATGTGGGCTCTGAAATTAGGATCTACTCACTGTTATCTTCTATAGAAATGGGCATGGCTCACTACTTATTCAGAGAGAACCGTATTGAGTGCAAACCCTCTAATTGATCAATATACCGTTTTCTAGATAGTTAAATTACAATAGAACCCACATTATGTTCTAGTACAATGTTGTTTTAGTAAAAATATTTAAAATTACAGTAAAGTATGAAGAAACAAAACCTCGTCATTGGTTTTCAGCTCTGTCAGATTGTTATTAATCATGTCTGGATTTCATCACTGCATTCTTAGAAGGGTGAGGACTAATAGGAGGTCAAGAAAAGAGGGAGGGGGGTGATATAAAAGGCAGGAAATAGGGTTTTAAAGAAACTAATGAAATTTGATATTTATATTTGTGTATGAGAGATAGTCAGAGTAATTCACGTTCAGCATTCATGCAAAAGAATTCCTATGTATTATAGGAAGAAGTATATATATGAATGGGATGGGAGTAAATTTTAGCTCTTTGAGGAATTAACAAGATTACTCCAAACCAATTTATAAAACATATACTAAAGAAGGTACTAAGTTTGGTGCTATGGTTCATAAAGACTTTTAAAAAACTATATATTTTAAAACTAAATAAGGTACCAAATATCTAGTCACTCGTTTTTTTGTTTGTTTTTGTTTTTTTTCTTTTTTCTTTTTCTTTCTTTCTTTTTTTTTTTTTTTTAGAGACAGTCTCAGTTTGTCACCTTTGGTAGAGTGCCAAGGCATAATAGCTCACAGCAACCTTCAACTCTTTGGTTCAAGCTAGATAAAATAATTTGTCCACTCAAGAACAAGGAATTTTAGGCACTTAAAGACTAATGTGTCTGGAGAACGTGGCACTTATACTCCTGACTCTTGACAGGTTTGTGAGAGCTACAAAGACCTTGGAATAGGGAACTAGAAAGGGAGTTGTAATGATGGAGGAGGGAGTGAGGGGAGTATTCTGTAGGACCCCAGATGCCCTCCCTCATACTGTATTTATTGTGGAAGTTATCCAACAGAGAAAAGGGATATTTGGGGATTGTTTGGATCTTTGAAAATCAGATATAGCAGAACTCTATGAAAAATCCCATTTTATTTATTTATTTACCTTGTTTTTGAGACAGACTCTCACTTTGTCACTCTCTGTAGAGTGCTGTGACATCATGGCTCACAGCAACCTCAAACTCTTGGGCTCCAGTGATCCCCTTGCCTCAACCTCCCGAGTAGCTACAGCCACTGGCCACAACGCCTACTGTTTTTAGAGATGGGGTCTCAATCTGGCTCAAGCTGGTCTTGAACCTGTGAACTCAGGCAATCCACCCACCTTGGACTCCCAGTGTCCTGGGATTCCAGGCATGAGCCACTGCATCTGGCCTCAGTCACTCATTCTTTAGGGAGAAAGATGTTCTTATAAACATATTATTTAGGTCTTTAAGCTTCAAGGAAGGGGTAGATTTTATGCAGTTGTGAAAAGAGATTTTATGAAGTTGTGAAATTTTATTTGAAAATTACCAACAAAACCATAAGATGCAGTAGAAATCATTACTATATTTATTCTGGGTGCAAGACTAGGAGTTGCAGTAAATTATGGGAATTGGATAAGTGACTCGGTGTTAGGAATGAAATATGGGCTTAAATTATCTAATTTTTTTCTTTATATAATTAGTATCTATGCCACCTGAACCAGGAGTCTCCTTAGATCAGTTTGCCACATCCAGCTGGTAATGCTGCCATTGGGAACAGTTTCATAGTAGGTCACCTCTAAAATATTGGTCCTCTTTTATGCACATTGATCTTTTGGACAATTAAATTGTGTACAGGAAAGAGGAGTTGATTTCATGAGATACAAACTGCACAGGCTACTTTAGCATAGTTCAGATAAAATCAGGTGGTCGCATTGGCAAGAACTAAAATATTTCCTCTCCTTTCCCTATGTTACCCACCTGCTGGTTAACTCTCTCCTAAGGGAAGAGGAGCTGGTTTGTCTGCTTAGTACGATGCCAAGATATACATTGGACTATCCTTTAGAGGAATCTTAACTTTTTATTACTGCATTTCGGTTTTGGTCTTTGCGATAGTCTGCCCTGAGAGAAGATTGCTCATGTCAAGGAATTGGGTGTATAAGTGAATTAAGAAGTTTTCTCTTCCCACAGGCATGAACTGGTAAGGTGCTTCTAAAATTGAAGGGGCTTTTACTTGTTCTCAGGCATAGTTAGTTAAGGGTTCTTGGATACCTATTGAGCTCTTATAAAGTAATTTTAATATCTGTTCATATTGTCTCTTCCATCTATAGCATAGAATCTTTTGGGGAGTGAAGATTAATAGGGCATCACATGAATCCCTGATCATAATCTCAACTTTATTGGGTCTGACCCGTGTATTTTTCTTAGCTTTATGATGTCTTATAAGAGAATTAAAAATATTCTATGGAAAAATGGGGAATGATATATTAATTCAAATTGGAAGCCTCTAGGCAGAAATAATTTTTGGACATGTCAGATTGAATTTGTCTATTAAAGAAGTTTTAGGGGCTCAGAAAATGGTACCCCAAAATAAGGCCTCTGAAGCAGCTTCAGAAGCAGAACACCTCTCTGAATTTCAGCCTTCCTACTGCTGGCCCTATGGTCTCTTTTGCCTGAAACAAGCCATAAAAACTAGGATAACTCTTACCCAAGAAATGTCAGAGAAACCAGAAGCCCCTTTCCCTCAAACCAACCATAAAACCTAAAAATACTACCTTAACTTTCTCCCTGCCTCTCTTTAACAATTTGCCATAAAGAAATTATCTGACCTCCCTTGTCCAATTGTACGTTAAAGGGATCTCTTTCCAAAGAGGGTCTTACCCCATTCCCAGAAGGAAGGAATGCTGCTCAGCGAGGCCAACATTAGATAGTAGACTTGTCCAATTACATTTCTTTTTTTTCTCTTAACATTTTTTTATTAAATCATAACTGTATACATTAATGCATTTATGGAGTACACTGTGCAGATTTTACATACAATTTGGAATGCTTACATCAAACTGGTTAAGATAGCCTTCACCTCACTTACTTAATTAATTGTATTGACATTTATACACTACTCTTAATAGATTTGACATATACCCTTGCAACATGCACCATAGGGGAGGTCCCACTGCTTACCCTTCCCTCACCCCGCCTCCCCCCTTCCCTTCCCTCACCCTCCTCTTCTCTCCCTCATCCTAGGCTATAGTTGTGTTTTATCTTTCATGTGAAAGTGTGGGTGATTATATATTGGTTCATGGTAGTACTGAGTACATTGGATACTTTTTCTTCCATTCCTGAGATACTTTACAAAAAGTCTCCATCTTCTACATGACTGTCCATAATTTGCTGAACATAACCATATAAATGAATGGTTTCCCCTGTATTTTTAGGTCTGCACTAAGAAGGTTCCTGTGTCATGTAAAATTGTGATCAAATAAATTTGTACATCTTTCCCCTATTATAGTGTGCCTTTTGTATGTTGATTTTCAGAAAACACTCACAGAGCAAAAAGGAAGTCTTCTCTTGACTCCTACAAAGATCATCTTACTTTGCTGAGTAACCTGTGAAAGTGTTTTCCATGTCCCTTGATATCATCTTTGCTATTTTTCTACTAGCTTCACATTTTGAAGTGTGACTCTCCAGCATCTGGACTGGGACCTTCCCTACAGGAGACAGGTGGAAGGGATGCAGTTTGTGATTCCTGGTGCTGGGTCCCCAAACCTAGCCCACTTTACAGGCAGGAGCTGCTTAGGGGATGTGTCCTGTCATGCTGACACAGGCCTGCTTGCTAGCAGGGCGCTAAGGCCCTTCCTGCCCATCATCAGCAGTGGGGATCCCAAGGAAACTCAATATCAGGATTCTAGGGGACAGCAGAAGCAGCCACAGGGCCCCGTCTGACAAGAATTTGCTCTTTCTGACCATGTTCTACTGGCATATCCCCCAGGTTTCCCATTGGTGTTTCTTTTTTTCTAAAGCACAACCTGGTACACCAAAAAAGCATTTTGTTAAGTCGTTTTGCATTTTTATTTTGTCCTAACTAATATTACCATTTTAAAAGGACACTGTTGGTCCTGCACTTATTCATTTCTGGTGGTTGGCGTTGAGCCTTGCTGTTACTTGTGGCACAAGTGGCAACTGTAAAGCCACAATGGGGCTATCCACAGTGACATTGAATGACCAGGCCAGAAAACCTTTCTCTGAAGAAATGATGAAATCACATGTGTGGCTGGGAAGGTTTCTTAATTCTTGTGTTAATGGCTGACTTGTTACCCTAGCGTTTTGGGTGGGGAGTTCTGTCTTTCCTTCTTTTGTGTTTGTGAGTGTGTGTGTCTGGGGGAGGGGGGAATGTGGTTTTAAGAAAAACAACCAGAATTATTACATTCATATTTCCTTGAAAAGTATTACCAGTAATAATAATTTCACTAGTTGCAAATGTCCCAAACTATGAGCAGGCAGTATTCTAAGATTATCTCAGTTAATACTTGTAAGAATGTAAATTTGCAGCTTAGGAAAAGTGATCATGGTCATATGGATATATTATTTATTCATTGTTGTTGCAGAGTCAATTATCCTAAATTCAGTAGTGTATAGCAGGGACATTTATTATCAACTGTAGCAGCAATAGCTGTTGACTGAGCTCAGCTGGAGGGTTTTTCCTAGGTTTTGCATAAAATTTCAGTCAGACATTGGCTAGGGCTGTAATAATTTCTAAGACTTCTCCATTATACATCAAGCTCCTGGGATGAGAGAACTTGATTTGGTGAAAATTGAAACACATGGAACTCCTGTACTATCTTTGCAATTTCTCCAGCACAGTAGCTTCAAGGTATCCATACTCCCTCCATAGGGCCCAGAAATTGAGAGTTGCTTTCCCACAAGAAGGCTGTGTGGACACTCTACCAATTCCTATGACCAAACCTCAGAAGTTACACACTGTCACTTTCATCCTATTCTATTCATTAAAAATGGATCATTAAAATAAGCCCATCTTCAAGAGCAGCAAATTTGACTCAAGTTCTTAATGAGAGAAAAATCAAAGCATAAGGGTTAAAAACTGTATTTGAATTCATTTTTCCTTGACTTTGCATGTGTTCTTAGCTCTGCTGCTACATTTTGACAAATTCCTCAGAAGATTGTCTATCTACTGAACACTTGTCCACTTAACCTGTATGGCTGCACACTTACCTGAAGGAAGTGTCATCAAAATCATCTCCCAAGCTCTCTGTCTCTCTGATAAGAATGTTCAACACATGTTTTTAAATCCTAGAATCTTCAAGAATTGAAATTTTGATGAAATTTGTGGAAAGATTTCAGTACCTGAGTAAACTATTAAAATTCCCCAGGGTAAACTATTAAAATTATTCTTTCTCTTTCTCTCTCTCTCTTTCTCTCTCTCTCTCTCATTTTTATCTCGTAGTCCTTGCAGCACATCATTCTAGTTTTTACTTTCTTGCTAAGTCTTACATTCACCTCAACTAAAATTAATTTTTCATGTAAAATTCCCCAATGGACGAGGTTTCTTAAAATTCAAGATATTGTATCAACACCATCTTTTGTGACAGCTAATCCTCTAATTCTGTCAACAAAAGTAGTCAAATTTCCGTTGAATGGCTCATTCTCCATAGAGCCAGAGTTCTCTTGCTGAGGCACTAGAAGCTTCCCTGAATCTTTGCATTTGTTATGAGAGTTTGCTGAACTATGAGTTTCTATAATAGACTGAGAAAATGGTTACTGAATTCCTTTCCCATTCAGAACTTCCCAGCTGACCTAGTATTTGGCTTTTCATACATTTTCAGAGGTCTCTTCAAATGACCATCCAAACAGAAATGTATGAAAATAAAACAAGACAACAAAAACCACAAATTAAATTCATCGATTCCCCATCCTTATTTTTGCATAAGAAGTAATAAGCTGGATGAATTCTTACTTCTTCATCTTTGTTAATATCTATAAATGCCCTCATCTATTGCCATCATTACACTGAAATTTTTTGGGGGATCTCAAGACCCTGTTGCACTCTTACCCTAACTTTTTGTGAAGTCTTTTCAACTTGGTCTGGGATGCCTATGCCCCAGGTGCGGGAGATACATCTTGAACCCAAGAGTGCTGTCTCTGTGTAAACTATTCTAATACACCTAGTCTTTTGGAACATTAATTGCTATCACAATGAAATGGAGAAAATAATTTCTCAAGACTTAATTTACAGGACTATTCAAAATGAAGCAATGAAATGTTTTCTTACCCTTTGTTAAGCCGTTTATCTCATTGATTGAAGACAAAATTCGCATACATTCTATCAAAGTGATATCACAATTTAAAACACATTAAATATCATGACATAAAAGATAATTTTTCATTCTGTATTTGTGTGTATTATGCATTCCACTCTACTTTCTCCAGAAATTTTAGTGTAATAACTTCTCTTAAGAATCACAGAGCTAAAGGTTTTAAAAGTGTTTTGTAAAATAAGAAGTGGCCTATATGTACAAGCATTCAAATGTATTATCTTATATAATCACAAATACTTTGTGAGGTAGAGCTTACTACAGACATGTGAAAAGTAGAAAAATCAAGGTTACATTATAATTAGCAGCACAGCTAGCAAGCAACACTCACTATCCTGACCATAAATTTATAATCATTCCTAGTTCTCCTCAGAATATTTAGCTTCATCTGTATGCACCACATAAAATCTCAAAGCAGAATATAAATTCTTTATTTGTCTTATTTTTGTTTTTCCTAGAAAGGAAGGTGATCTCCCATATTGATTGTAAACTTCTTCAAAGAACATATCTTTATTTTCATCACTTTTATGTACTGATCACAGCTATGTACTGAACAAGGTATTATTCTCCAGCAACTTATACTAATATCATTTTTCATAGGTGTACATTGGGCATCATTTCCTTTTCCATACTCTCCCATACTCAGCCTTATCTACCTAAGTTGCTTATCCTATCAGATGTCTACACATCTGTCTTTCTTTTTGTAAAAGCCAATTTTCACAGCATGATCATGGCAGATAATCAAAGTCTATATGTAGGGCCCACTCAGACCCTATTGATAATTGAATAGTGGTAAATATATTTTAGGAAAAGATACCAGTCTGTTGGTTCATGAAGAATGACGCTCTTAGTACATCTAGCAGACAGGTACTTCACAGGCATTAACATCTTTGAAAATAAAAAAAAAAAATTCTTCAGAAACACAATGTAATTGTTAATTCTTAGGGTCTCTAAATCTACTTCAAGGATAAAAGAAGGATGTGGTTATCCATTTTCAGATAATCCTTTGCATAGCAAAGCTTATTGGGTATGTTTCACTTTCATGTACCCCCATTTCCTTGACAAACATAAGAATGAGGACTACCTATATGCTTATTTTAAGCATCATTCCAACAGATTAGAAGAAGAAATATCTATCTACTGATAAGAAACAGAGGGTTTTCAAATGATTATCAAATTAATTTTTAAAAATGTGTAATAGGATAGTTATAACAGTTTTTCGTTGACAAAGTGTTACGCATTTTATAATGTCCTTTGAGATTGTATTTTACTTTGTTTTTCACAACCTAACATTTCCAATGAGGTCAACAGACACTCACAAAATGGATAAGGAAACCAAGCTATAAACACGAAGAATAGATTAACACAATGCATGAAATTAGAAGTAAAATAGGCAGAGCACACATTTTGGCAGTGTAGAAAGTAACTAATTTTTGATGAGTACATATTTCATAGCAAATAATTATGTATAAATAACTAATATGTGTTTATACTATTTCATTTACACTTTGTAATTTAGACTCTCATTAACATTCCTCCACCTAATCTATTCAGGACTTGCACTTCTTCCTAATAGCCAATGCCCACAAAAATGTAAACATGACAATTTTTCCTGGACATGTACTATTAACATAAAAATAAAATGCTGCAAACATTTGAAAAAAATCGGAAATTTTCCGGAATACAAATAAGAATGTTATCACAAAAATTGGACTTGAGGCTTTGTAATGTGTCGACTTGCCTAGGCCGGACTACTTTTTCCAGGATTGCCTTTCTCTGTTTTACGTTAGGATGTGCCACAAAAGACAATGTAGATCAGGGTTTAGAGAGAAGAAGCGGAGCGGCAGCCAGGCTGGGTTTTATGCTGCCTGACACTCTGAGTAAGTACATTTATAGCCCGTTCATGTTATTATTTCCCTCTCTGTTTACCGTCCTGATATAAGGTCATAGCCAAGGCTGCAATTGTTCTACCCCTTCCCAGGTCCTCCTTCAACACCTCTGACTTCTGAGTCAAGTGCACATTCAGCACAGTGATAAAGGGCATCAGCTTCTCCTGCAGGTCCCCACTCACCATGGCAGTGAGAACTGACCTGGGTTTCGGGTTATTTTCATGGATTCCATTTCATGTTCAAGGATTTCAGCTTGTTTCACTCTGCTCACATAATGTCTATTTTATCATCCTGAGACGATATCCCTATATAACCTTCCAATTTCACAACTGGGCAAAGTTAAATCCCCATACTAAATGTATATGTGTAGTTCTTCTCTAACTGAACCTTGTGTGGTACAAGATCTGGCAGCAGGAGAGAATCTAGGGAAGTGTTAGCTAGGGAAGGATGAGTTTTCTAGACTGGTTTGGTGCTATCTGGTTTGTTATGATCTGATTAGATTTAAACCCCTTGATCACTCCCATTTCCAGGGATTAAGGAGACTCTAGAAACCTATGTCCTGCTGTGGCAGACGTGTTATGCAAATTATCACCTGCAGATGCCTGTAATCAAATGCCTGTAGAACACAGGCTCTTACTGACTATGATGCCAGAGAACATTTTAGTCAAATTAGGTACGTGATGGTTTTTGTTAGTTGTTTCTGGAACTGGAAACATGAGGGAAAATAGATGGACACATAACTGTTCATATAACATCCCTGCTAAGATCCCCGTCCCAGGCTGAAGTTGCCTGTCTTTCATAAGAACCCCAAACCTTATCTTTGCTGAACACAGGAATGGGATTTCTAAAAATCAAACCCGAAGTTTGATCCTGCAGGGGGCTAAATTACAATGCACATTGTATCTCCAAATACCAGGGGGTAACAATTATTAAAATTTGGGAATTAATCAGGAAGGAATAAAACTCTGAAATTTGCAATGGGGCATAAGGTCTTATTTTGGTAAAGTGGACATTTTGAACCCCTAAGTTCTCTGGAGGCTTTTTGATGGTAGAAGTAACCCTCCTATCCCTTCCTAACAAAAGTATAATGGTCTGCAGAAAGAACGGCTGATCAAACTCAGGAACTTCCCCTACAACTCTTGCTTCTAAATCTATAAATATATTCAAGCTCCAGCAGCTCCAGGGAATGAGAAACAAAGCGTTACCCACAAGCAGGTATGATGCACACCAAATCATTGATTTTGCAGACAAAGATATCATACCAGCAATTCAACAAGCAAAATATGGGCTACTATAACAGTGGCTTGGGAGAACAACTCTGATCATTAAGGAGAAATCGGGTGGTTATTTTACAATGAGAGAAAGAAGGGCTATGCTTGGAATTCAGGAAAACTCCTGAGCAAACGTTTAGCACTCTCATGTCTAAAGTCTAAAGGAGCTACAAGAATCCAGTTTATGTAGGACTGTTAATGCCCCCAAACACTTCAAGAATGAAGGTTATGATCATCACACAACTGGTCAGGGAATGACAACAAACTGAGATGTTTCCTGAACTTGGAAGGTGGAAAAGATAGTGGAAGATGATAGTTATAAATGCCAGATATGCCCAAATAACCATTTACAGAGATGAGGACTATGATAATTATCAATATTCCTCACTTAGTTTGATATGATTATTATATATGTGTGAACATGTGTATAATAATTGTTTTATTTTCTTTTTCCATTCCCCCTCTAGGTACCATATGTTATATTGCATCATTCAAGTTATAAGATACCAAAGGGAGCGTGGGAATTAGCTAGAATGAACATTATCCAAAACTAAAAAAGAGACTGTCGTCTTTGGGGGAAATGATTCACATAGGTTAACACAGATAAAAGTTGTCTAAGTAAGGCAGCAACCTGACTTTATACCTTTGCTGGAGTTATGTTCTTGGTATATTTTCAGTTGGGACAGACCAAAAGAGACGTTTCTTGACAAGATTTGGAGGGCAAAAATGAAGCAGTGACCATTTTATATTTTTATGATGGGAAGCCTGGGGCATGTGATTTTATAGTTAATGCACCAATTGATACAGGCCTTCTTTGTAACCACATCCTCTGTTCCCATGTTTCCTGAGTAATGCTTCTTTGGCAATAGTAGTAATGTTGTACCTTAACAATATTAAAATATTAATTCATACTAATACAGTGCTTACTCTGACTCTTAGCATCTAATTCTGTAACATGGAGACAATTTTAGGTATTTAAGGACTCAGTGTGAGAATAGAAATCTTAAATGTAAAATGACTGCACGAATGCTCAATAGTGATAGTTATTATTGCAAGTAATAAACATTAGTATAAGTTTCATAACTCAAAGTCCTAAAAGGTTCTTACTGTGCATTCACTTTTTAACTCCCAGGAAAACTGTGTGGTCTGGGTAAGCATCATCATTAACATTGTTATTGTTGTTTCTGTTGCCGCTGTGCAGGTATGTATAAAAATATCAAGTGCTTACAGCGTATATGGCTGAGGGTCATTTGGCTTCTAAGAGGCAGAACGTCTTAACTCAAACTTGTGCAGACTCTTCTGTCTACACCAAGTGAAAATTCCTTGTTTATTTTGATGCCAGAGAATGTCAGAAGCAGAAACAAATGTGTCGATTTTCTCTCCAACTGCCTTGCATTCTAAGACGCATAGACTGCCTTAGACGCATTGTTCCTGATCATATTTGACATAGCTGTGCAACATCTTTTTCATGTCAAGTTTTTGCTTCAAACACTCCACTGCCAGTTTCACTTGTCAAAAGTTGGAAGGAATATGCTTTAAGCATTCAGCGAGCATTCTTCTGAAAAGAAAACCAGTATTTCTAATGAGCATTTGAGAGCGTGGTGGATTGCAGAAACTGTTTTCTAAGATCTGTCACAAATGATTTAGTTTTATTGGTTTTAATGACTCTCAGCTACAGGCATAGACTATAAGTGAAAATTAAGATATTTTTCATAAGATGAAAATAGATTTCAATCAGAAAGAATTTTCCCCCCATCTCTTCCTCTTTACTTGTTTATTTAATTTAATTAATTAATTGGGAGTTTAGAGGGGCAGATGATTCTGCTTAAAAGAAAACCACTGTGAAAGATGAGAACATAGGCGTGTTCTTCCATGAGAACAAAGTTTTCCTTGTAGTGGGTGCCTCTCTGTTAATTGTATGTAAACGGGCTGATTTGCCAAGCTCATAGGCAGGATGGCAGAGAAAGGAGCTAATGTGTTAAATTGGAATTATTTTCCTGGGAAGAGACAAGCGAATATTTTTATTCATAACTAAAGGTTGGTCTTCCATGCTAGTGAGCACAGAAACAACCGTGACACCCATGTTTTGCTTCCAATTCATAATGCCTGCTGCTAACTGCTTCTGTTTTTTCACGCTAGCTGTTCTTTAAGAATTTTCTTTCCCTTTTTCTTTTCCATCACTCATCACTCACTGAGAAGTAATCTGAATAAGTCTATATTTCATTCTTCTAAAGAAATGTACGTGCACTCCTTAAACAACAGGATGTGTTTAGCAGTCCATCCTCGTTGCTCATGTGTGTTGGGGGAGACAGATTGATGTATGGGAGCTGATGATAAATGTGAGATTTTTGTGTGACATTAGCTCTACTCTAGCCAAGGCAAACATGGGATCCGAAAGAGAATCAAGAATGTGCATTAGAAATCTTAGGGTTTGGACTCTCTCTGCCAATCCTTCGCTGCCTCTACAACCTCGCCATTTCCATTTCCTGTGCCATACTCCCCTCACTTGCAAAGTATAGGTCTTGGGAAAGAAGAAATTTCCACATCGGAAATAACCAATGAAGCCAAAATCTTGCCTTCATGGAGATATCAAGCATCAGTAGAAAACATAACACAGAATGAAATTCCATTGTATGTCCAGAGGTAACAATTATCATGCTAGTTGACCATGACTGCTATAAGAAACTACCACAGACTGGATGGTTCAAACAACGGAATTTTTTTTTTTCACAATTCTGGAGGCCAGGAATCTGAAACCGAAGTGTCAGACTGGTAGTTTCTCCTCCTTGGCATGCGTATGAGCACCTTGTCCCACTGTCCTCACATCAGCTGCCCTCTGTCCCTTTATGTGTCCTCCTGATGTCCTTGTCTCGGAAGGATACCAGTCCTGTTGCATTAGGACCCACCCTAAGGACCTCACATTAACTTAATTAGTTCTTTAAAGATATCTCCAAACACCTTCAATTCTGAGGTCCTGAGGGACAGATTTCAACATGTGAATTTTGAGAAAACTCAATTCAGTCCATAATAATCATTAAGAAAGGTCTGTAAGTATAAAAGGGAGGGGTGGAGAGTGGGTCAGTATTAATGAGATGCTGAGGATAAGCATGACCAAGATGGTGCCATCTGCATAAACTGCAAAGGAGCTCAGGGAGTAAGCACTGTGAATACCTGAAAAGAGTATAATTGGGCAAAGGGAAGAATAAAACTACAATCCTTGAAGTAGGAAGGACTAGGGATGTCCAGGGACCAGTGTCTGTAAAAGAGAGAACTGATGTGACCAGGGACATAGCAGAGTCATTGTATCTTTGAGGACCTGTGTGTGATAAAAGACATTGGCCTTCTTCTCTGAGAAAATTGGAGACACGTTAAAAGTTCTGTGCAGACATATAACCAGATCACCCTTTCACGCGAGCACTCAGCATGCTGCCTTGATAATAGACTATTGGTCAGTGTTTCTCAACCTGGACACCATTGACATTTTGGGACAGAAAATTCCTTGTTGTAGGAGCTTGTATAAATAGCATTGTAGGCTCTTTTACCGCATCCCTGGCCTCTACCTACTAAATGCCTCCTATACTCCTGGCCTGCCAGATGTAGCAACACAAGATGTCCCCAAACACCACTAAGTATCTCCTTGGGGAAGATAAATGACTCCAGCTGAGAACCACTTTGCAGGTGGAGCACTGGAAAAGCCAAAAGACCATCATGGAAGTCACTGTTAATAATCCTGGCTAGAAATAGTAACTCCAATCATAGCAGTAGCATTCCCGATGTTTTGAAAGTAGAGTTGATCAAGTTTGAGGATTGCCAATGAACTGGATGTGTGATATGACAGAAGAGTCAAAATAGCTCTGAGTTCTATGCTCTGTGCAAACATGAAGAATGGATTTATCTCTTAAACAGGAAAGACTGTGAGTAGAGGAGGCTTAGAGAGAGACAGAGTCTCTGAGCCAAAACAAAACAAAATGAAATAATTTTAGCAATACCCAAAGTAGCCTCTGTTCCTGTGGAAATATGTTTACTTTCTTAGGAAGAACCAATGGGAAGATTAGGATAAGGAAGTGCTTCAGGTTATCGTTTTAACCTATGAGTATTTATAATTAAAAGCCATCCCTATCAAAGACATCACCAACTTGCATAATTATGTTTGTTTCCAAAATATCTGCCTTGCTTTAGACAGAAACTGACTGCACTCAAGTCAGCATCCTGTCACTGTCCATCCCATCTCCTTGTGGAACTTCCATTACTGTTCATTAGAATATATCATTTGCTCCACCCTCAATGGGAAG
The DNA here is from genome assembly GCA_963574655.1 of Perodicticus potto. Lineage (NCBI taxonomy): Eukaryota > Metazoa > Chordata > Mammalia > Primates > Lorisidae > Perodicticus > Perodicticus potto. The sequence goes on from CAUYRH010034623.1 coordinate 41,553, forward strand.
CTTTTCTTAATGGTTCTGAAAGTGCTCCCTGATCCTCACATGTCTCTGCCATTAGGATATGATCCTTCAAGTACAGAAAACCACATGAGTTCTGTGCAGCTTGAGTCGAAACCAGTCCTCTGATTTGATAGAGCTTGCATGGTGCCCACACTCTCCTTTGGTCATAACTCCACCCCACACTGGCCTTCTTTCTACTCCACAGATACCAAATTCTTTCCTATCTTTGGAATTTTGCACAGAAAGCAAAATTACTCCACTTTTTTAAAGGTTCCTTTAAAACAACAATGCCTATGTGCCAGAAACTGTCAAAGATGTATTAAGAATAGCAATTTACTTAATCATCCTAATAAAGTAAATGTGGCAGTTTCTATTAATATTATTGCCCCCATTGCACAGGTGAGGAAACTGGGTCCCTCCAAATTAACCAGTGGAACACAGCATAGCAGACATTATTGATATCTCACTCGTATTCCCTCCAGCAGCCCCAATTCTGGATATCAGCATTGAAATACTTTTGCCTGAGCAATTTCTCTGATTGTAGGAAATTCTCTTAAGTATACAGCAGACCATAACATCTAAGAATGAAACTTCCTACTATCTAACAATACCTAGCAATGATGCAAGGGGCCAATGCCCAGCTTCCTTACTCCTCATGTGGGCTCAATTTGGGGTGGACATTCTACATGGATGGCTAGAGTCCGACAGTAGGTTTAAGCTCCATTTATTCACGTTGGTAACTGACTTGAGAGCCCACCACTTATTGGCTGCCTTTACTTCACTGTTTCACTTGCTTATTTACTTCTCCACTAGCCTTTCTTGTAATTATTTTCTAAGTGAATTACATACACTCAGGTCCTTGTTTTAGTGCTCACTTTTTATGGGAACTCAAACTGAGAGACACACAGCTATTAAGTTGCAGAGTCATGATTTTATTCCAGTAAATTCAGCTGAAGGGCCTGAGTTCTTGAGCAATGCACCATTCCACCTCTTTTCTAGAAGTAAATGGAGTAGTGACCTACCCTGTTTTTCTGGAAACTGTATCCCTGTAAAAACTACAATCCTAGTTCAGAAAACCTTCAACTCTGCTCCCTTGAGCCGGCAAACTGTCATGAGGAGGGTCTGGCTGTGAAAGCTCCACAACCTCCTAGGAGCTTATCTTAAAGGTCTCTTTGAAGGTGACCTGGAGTGCAAAGTTCACAGCACCCTCAGAGACTGGGACCGTAGCAATTCAGAAATGATGCACAAAAGAAATATCCCAGGGAGCAGAAGCAGGATCTAGTCAAGTAATTTACCCTCAGATAGAACAGAAGCTTTTGTATTACCTGACTGATGAGATTTTATTGTTACTATAACTAAATACTACATTTTCTATTCCTCTTTTCCTGAAGGGGAACCTGTTTTTTTTTTTAGACAAAGTTTCACTTTGTCACCCTCAGTAAAGTGCCCTGGCATCATAGCTCACAGCAACCTCCAACTCCTGGGTTCTTGCCTCAGCCTTCCAAGTAGCTGGGACTACAGGCACAATGCACAGCTAGTTTTTAGGGATAGGATCTTGCTCTTGTTCAGGTTAGGCTCAAACTCCTGATCTTTTATTTGTGGCTCCTTTATCCCCCATTTCCCCAGCATATGTTGGTTGTGTGTTTGTGTGTGTGTATGTGTGTGTGTGTGTGGTGATAGGAAAAGGCAGAATACTTGTCTTATAGTTTGTGGGACCCTAGTTAATGAAAAGTTGTATTTTGATAAGACAGAAAGAAATGCATGTCATCAAGATGTCTTTGACTTTGGATAAATACTCTGTGTAGGTCATCAAGTTGCTGCTCTTGAGGAAGGTGTGAGTATACCGTGAATGTGAGACAGGAGGGTCGTGTAGGTCTTTGTTGGCCAAAAGAGTAGACTCTCAGAAGATGCCTCACTGTCTATCCAAATTCCATGCTTTATTTCCATTATACGGAATTACAATGGCCTGTGGCTGTCCAGCCAGAAGCTACATATTCCAGTTCCCAATGCATCCACGTTAGCTAAATGATATTGCAAACAAAATGTGATCAGAAGTGACATGTGTCATTTTGACCAGAGAATTTGAGAAGTAGAATTTCCTTTTAATTTTCTGAAATGAGAATATTCTTTTTTTTTAAATTATTTTTTATTAAGTCATAACTGTGTACAATGATTCAGGCTTGGAGTACAGTGTGCGGGCTTCCCATACAATCGGAGATATTTTTATCCACCTGATTAATGTAACATTCAAGATATTTTCTCATTTACTATGTGAAAACAATTTTGATCCGT